>JAVQJF010063635.1:0-25054 GCA_036023855.1 Gadopsis marmoratus | reverse complement strand
GTGTGATCGGGGAAATAAAAGACCCTTATAAATTGATACATGGTGTGTCTGCAGTTCCTATGTGCACCACACCACGTATTCATGTGCTGAGCCGTGCATCAAGTTGACCGGCCCACATATACACAGAAAAATAGCCATATTATTTATCAGAGAATTACAGCTCCCAAGCATCGTACTTATTACTTTTTAAAAAGAAAAAATCATATTAGGCCACCTCAAGGTATCGCCTCAGTCCAGTACCTTACAAAGAATACGATCCTTCAGTTAGCCATCCCTGTGCTCCCCCATTACCTCCATTAGTGGTGTCCATTGTTCCATAAAGAGTTACGTACGTAATCTTAGCATACAGTATGTGTAATTCTTTATAGACTGTATAGATACTTCTAAGAATTGAACTAAGAAAAGGGTCCTTTTTAAGCCATCTTTTGCCATTTCTTGCTTTGTTAGTAATATTTGTAATCAATACTTGTTTTTCCTTTACATCTGGTTTTATCCCAAGAATTGCTATCAGAGGGTACAATATAATACTTTATTCACTGCCGTAAAATTTATTTCCAAAGGTTACTTAACGGTAGGCATTTCCAAAATATATGTAAATGAGTAGCCATGGTCTCTCCACATCCCCTCTAACATCTGCTCCACTGGTTTGGAGTCATCTTTGCCAGAGTTTGTGGTGTTTTGAATAATCTGTTAATTATCATTCTCTCCATGAATGGGAATTGGTGACTGTGTGAGCCTGTGCACAAATATCTAGCCAAATGTCCTCTCTTTTTTCCTGTTGTAGCTCTCTGTCCCACTTTTCTTTCAAATTATAGGTATTGTCTTTTGTCATTGAAGTTAGGATCTTACATAAGCTAGTAATTGGCTTATTCCCATGTTTTCCATCCTGACTTTTTTGTATTGTTCCAAGAGGGAAGGTTCTATCACTCTGTTTGAGTATATAACTTCTTAACTGTAGATATCTGAAAAATTCTGTTCTTGATCAATTAAAATCTACTCTTAATTGTTCAAATAATTTGAGGTTATTATTATGAAATAACTCATGTACAAATTGGAGATTCAAGTGTGTCCAATTTTTAAATCGCGCATCAAGTTTGAAAGTCAAAAAGTCTATTTACTTAATTTATTTTACTCTATTTTATATATGTGTGTGTGTGTGTGTGTGTGTGTGTGTTCAGGTGTGTGTGTGTGTGAAGGTGATGTATTAACCTGTGTCGATATCTACGAGGTTCTGCATGCTGAGGTTGGACAGGATGCTGCTGACACGGTTTCGGGTCCACATTGTTGGCTGAGGAAGACACACGCACACATATTTTATTACTCTTATCAAAATAAAACAACTCTGAAGACTTTAAACATTTTCTGCTCTTTTGTAGTGGAAGTGTGGTGCTTTCGGTGAGCGATGTGTACCTCTTCCTCTGGAGAAATAAGAATTTGTCCATCTTCAAGCATACAGTTGCTAATGTCCCACAATGGGACCTCCTGAGGCGGCGCCCATTGATCACTGGGTCCGGCTGTTGTTGGCTCACACACATCTGTCACGCAAGCAGACATGTGCACACACAAACAAACACATTGATATTTATCATCACAGACAAATAACAAATGTAATTTATCTCACTCTGGGGAAGCAACTATACAGTTAAATGAAATATAAATATTGTAGGAACGTAATTGCAGGCACGCGCTGGCCCTCGTGCATTTTTTTATTTTGGTAATTGTGGCGTGATGGCACTTATCTCCAACAACCAACAACACTTGGCCACTCCCATTTGTGGAATTGCTGGAGCGACTGATGCTATCGCTCTCTTTGCATGACACGCCAAAATGAACTGGGCGCATCCTATGGTTTCACTACTTTGTTGTACACGTCCTTCCGCCTGTATTTGCATGGTACATTAGGTTTAAATTTTCTCCTCTTTAATTAAGCTTAATTGGCAGGATCTCTACATGTTTTGCTAAAGTACAAGTATATATAAACTGCAAATACCTAACAGTTAAGTAACCACAAGTAGCAATTAATCTATGATCATTGATGTTTCCTCTTCTGTTTATAGGAGAGATGTAGGATAGATGATAAAATTCCACAACAGTAAAACATGTTAGTCAAAAAGGAAAGATAAATAGATGATGGGTGAATTAGATTTCTTCATGTTTATCAATTTTTAGAATCCAGATCAAATCTCCTTCACGGTTGGATGATGTTTCTGTGGTCAGGTGGTCTGCCAAAGTAAACTGTCAGCTCAGGCCCAAATATGTACTCAATTCAAGTCCAATTCTCTGAAGTTGTCCTGAAGTTGTCTGAGGTTTCTGATGTCACTAGATGAAAGATCAACCAGTCTTAGTACCAGCTGGCTCAGGGGGACCTTTACAGTATTTCCAACTTTCTGTTGTGGTAAGCAACAGGTAGGGTAACTTGCTTAAATATTTTCAAAAAATCTTTTATGGGTACTTAAAAGTAAAGAATATTGACCTAATTAATTCTTTCTATACTCTTGAACTCTGTGTGTAGGGCTTTAGTTGGATCTTTTGCACCATTGTTGTTATAAAAAGCTACACAACATGTGTCACTGGTTCAAGAACTAATTACACTGTGTCGGCCATGTGCTTCTCAGAATCTAACTAATAAGCCTGCATTGCTGTAGCTTCGAGTTTCTTCTCAGCAAAACAGAGGTTTCCTGTGGGAGTGGTTTGTAAATCTATGTAAGTGTAGGTTACAAGGTACTGGTTTGTTGTACTGTGGTTACAGCTACACTAAACCTCTGGAGGCAGTTTTGACCTTTTTTGGAAAGTGATGGTTTTAGTCTTTGCCATGTCCACAGTGACACTTGATTTCTGTGTCTGAAAAGGTGAGATCATCTGTTGCTGAGACTGTAGGACCAGGAATGTTCATTTACATACATTTAAAAAGGGTAGGGCTGGGATTACGGCCTTGCTTCACCACTCTTGCTTCGCACATTTAAACAGAACTCTGTTTACTACTGATTTTGACATCCAATCGTCATTTTTATGCACTGATTATGAAAAAACGTCTACCTATACCACTGTTTATTCATTTAGAAGACAATCTTCACACAAAATCAAATATTTTAGTCATATTTCTCAAATAAAGCATGCATTTATTTTGCCTTTATGTTGATTATTTTTTACATATACCATACATATTAGTGTGTTAAATGTGGAGAAAATGTAATTCCATCTTGAAGTCTATAAATCTACAGCTGAATACTGGTAACGTGATGTTACAACTGACACAGATCCTTTTGGATGGTTGTCAGGCTCAGATTTGTCGTCAGGTGCGATCACATATTCACTTGCTATCACAAATACAGGAGTTGTTATTCAAGCTCTATTTCAATGATAACTCAGTGTTGCCTGGTAATTATTTGTATTTTTTTAGCGTTTCTGAGATCTGCTATTTTGCTTTTAAACAGAGAGTTTCAAGATATGTTTTTTTACATTTATCTCCAGTTTGAACGTACACCTCACTGTAGCTATTATTGGTAGATAAAGAAGTTCCAGTTTCCCAGACTCTAACCCCAAGTGTCTTCAATTTATTGCAGCAAGTTCTTTTAAGTTTGATACTTTTCTGTCTTGAAGTTCCTCATTAAGGTTTTAAAGACTTATTTCAACAGCTTCCTCTTAGGCTGCGTTTTTACTACTGAGTTTGTGGCTCTAGATGTGGAAATACTCAAAAGTAATACAACCTTATTTATCACGTGTCATTGGGAAGACAGTCACACATACCCCACCTACTGTAGTGTGTCACTAATAGGTCCTGCATATAGTGAAAGGAATTAATGTTTGAACCACATGGAGTAACCATTTTGCTATGTGAAAACAAAATGTCGTGGGGAGTCACATTTCACCGTAATTTAATGTGTTTAACATATAAAGATGTATCATTCCAACAAATGTGCTAATCTCCAACATAAAACTGGAAGAGTAATAAAGTTTATATAGTATGAGCTTATGTCTCCTTTTAGATTTCGCGGCGGCATTACCTGGCAGTAAGTTTGGGGTGCTGCTCCGACTCTGCAGCCTGGGCCTCTTCAGTTTCTGGGACACAGTCCTCAGGTACTTTTTAAGGAGTGCCCCTCCGCCTCCTTTCGGCGAAGGGTCTGTGGAGGAGACCCCTGAGGCCTCTGCTGACGATGAAGCTGCATGAGGTGAGCTGGCAGAGCTGGAGGAAGGAGACAGGGCTGCAAACAGTGACCCGGGAGGCTCCGACAGGGCCCTTCTGAACGGGTTCTTTCTGGTTGCTCCTGCACCTTTATCCGGCTTGGTTCCCTCTCCACTTTTCCCACTGGATGAATTTTTGTCTCCAGGGTCCTCGCTCAGAGCCTTGCGCCAGTTTTGCATCTTGCTCCATTTGGTCGTGGAGGCCTTCTGAATCTTATCGATGGTAGATGTGGAAGAAGCGGCTCCTCCTCCTCCTCCTTCTTCTTCTTTCACCTCATCGAGCGTTCCCTTGGAGCCGGTATGCCACTTGTATGTGTTGAGGGGGTCGGTGTTCTCGGATGTTTGTCCTTGAGGAGGCTCCACAGGCGATTCTTTTTCCTTTTCTGGTGACCCCTGCTCCTTCGGTGGTTGTTGAGCTGCAGGCTCTAAATGTTTTTCCTCAGTGCCCATTTCAGATTTTTAGGGTGTGTGACTCAGGCTTCGTCTCTCCTCTCAAGGATGCATCAAACTAAATTCTGATAAAACTACCTTCACAGGAGACCTCGTTGGCTTCCCTATCTTGGAGACTGTTGTGAGCTTGCTAAGGATGACAAAGTAGTCCGTTCCTTCACTGAGTCTATCTCAACGCTTCTCTCGTTTCCTGTCTTCAACGTCATCCAGCAGCAACATGCAATAAGCTGTTTTGCTGCAGCGACCAACTCTTGTCACTCACCAGAGGCGCTTGCTTCCTCATGAAATGGCACAGAGAAGTTAATGTATTTTACAGAAATAATTTTCTTCTCTTACAGTAATGTTAATACTTCCTCCCTTCCTGTTCTGCTTTTATGTCTAAGGTCTTCCCTCCAAATGAAACTCTCTCTGATGTCCTCTGACCCAGGATATCTTGAAGAAATCAGCCTTTTACTTGCTCAGCAACCAAACTCACAGAAATGTACACGCAGGCTTTTTTTCAAAGTGTGCTTTGATGTGGGCCCGAGGATACAACTTCAGTTCTAACCCTTGCTCCCCGCCTCTGTCTTCTAATATTCATGGAAAAATCTATCAACATACCTAATGATTAAATTAATCTCAGTGGTTCAAATGCGCACACTGTGTGTTATGTTTCTATGTTTAGAAGTATACTTGTAGTAACTGGACAGCAGAAAGCATTTCTCCTGTCTAGCAAAAATGAAAGTCTTGATTGATATTGCAGGTAAAGGTCTAGAACACAAATACTACCTGTGACTATTGTCAATACCATGATCAATCTAGCAGCCTATAGGTAAAAGAGGAACAGCATCCACTTGTTATCAGCTACCTGTGGGTGTACGGACTGTTGACTGTTAAGATCGGTTTCCTGTCGAAGCGAGGCTGCACTTCCTGCTGAGATCAGTTTGTGAGACTCTGAAAACCACTTCCTGCTCTCATGCTGCTTTCTGCTCATACACACCTGCAGGATATTTCTGTGTCCCAGTGGGGCTACATGTCACCTACTAATGTCAGTTGTTTCCTGATGATAACATGAAAGTGGACTGTCACTGTTGTCACTGCAGCACATTGCATCTCCATGTTTATAAACCGTAATGTTAAATACTCATTTTAAAGCTGCTTTTTGTGCCTAATCTGGTTCATTCTCTACGTTACTCAATTTAAGCGTCAAATGATTGTCTAAGAGCAACTCTGCAAACATTCATACATGCATAAAAGTATTTTTCTTTAAAAACAAAAAGTTTATAATGCTACTGAAAGTTACATTTTTGTTCCTGTTTTATCGAGGCCCTCTTGTGGCTGTGTTTTGGTATTGAATTGATATTAAATATGTGCATTCATTGACTGTAGAGATGCAACGATTAGTCGATGAAACAAGAAAATTATTTATCTATTTTGATAATCAAGTAATAATTTTAGTCATTTAAGCAAAAAAAAAAAAACTTATTTTGTCATACATGATGGACATTTGAAGACGCCACTGTGAGCTGTGGGACAATAAACAGGGCATTTTTCAGTATTTCCTAACATTTTGTAAACAAAATGATTAATGGACTGATCAAGAAAACAATCAGCAGATTAATCAATACAGAAAACAATTGTTAGATGCAACTGTAATTGAAGGCAGATATAGATTTTATCATCATAATCACCACCAACAGCAACATTTAGCTGTATAGTCTAATTAAAGAAAAGTTCATTAATTTATGTTTCTCTTGGATATGTTAGTGAAATATTGTCTTGTGATATTTAACTTCATCTGTCTCCCTTTTCTTTAACATTAGTTTTGCAGGTATTTAGTCATTAACCAAAGTATTACATGA
Organism: Gadopsis marmoratus; assembly: GCA_036023855.1. Lineage (NCBI taxonomy): Eukaryota > Metazoa > Chordata > Actinopteri > Centrarchiformes > Percichthyidae > Gadopsis > Gadopsis marmoratus. The sequence goes on along the minus strand of JAVQJF010063635.1, from coordinate 18,581 downwards.
ATGATGACCTGATGATGGCGCTAGATGACCAGCTAAAGGATCACCAAAGTTATCACAATTCACCCTGAGGGGAACATGTCTGCATCAAATTTCACATCAATCCATCCACTAGTTGTTGAGACATTTCACCTCAAGACCACCAATGTCAACGTGCGCATGGCACTATATCCTGAGAACCATGAATGTCTCGTCCAGATTTCATGCCAATCCAATTTACAAATGTGGTTATTTCACCAGGTAAGTAGAGAATGTGACCAGCTGGTGGCACAAGATGAAAAGCCAGGGGATCACCAAAGTCAGTAGGGTTCATCCTATGGGAGCATAAGTGTCTGCACAACATTTCATGGCACTCCATAATTGTTGTTGAGACGTGTCATCCGTATAGACACACGGCTAGAATGACTAAAAACATAAATGTGGTTCATAACACTGGATGATGCAGTGCCACCTGTACATTTATCTTTGCCACTACTGCAAGATAATACATTCACTCAGGAAATAGAGCCACTGAGCACATGAGCAGAAGCTTAATTTGATATAAACATTGGCAGTGACCCTGTCAATAAGATTAATCTATAAGGATAGAGGCCTATAGATAGCAGCCAATCGGAGATCCCCCTAGGGAGCTGTAGCTTCGTTACACAGAATAATATCTGCTCCAGTTTGTTATGACGGTGAAGAAGCTGAGGCGGGAAAGTAGAAACGATTATGTTTTGTGGGACAGTGGAATTTGTTCTACTTCTGCTGTAGAGAGAAAACAGAAATTAAAGAGCACACGTTTTTGCTGAGCCATCAACTTATTGAATTGAATGTGTGTTACCTTTTATGTCTCCTTATTTGCAATTTGTTGTAATCGCGGCCATTGCCCAGTAGAGGTCACTGCACGTCCATTTTAAACATCCTCACCCCAGTAGATCGTTTCGTTTTCCATACAAACATACAATATATCGTGTTGTTTGGTCTTTAGTGATTCATCTTTATACATTTATATACTTGCCACACACACTACTGTCAGACATTTCAACAGCAACACATACTGCTCTTGATCAAAGTCTGCACAGCTAACTAGATCAAATATACAAGCATCTGCATCAAGTATCAGCTACTGCTCTCTAAATCATTCCTATTTAAAGAACATCCATCTGTTTTTGTAATTAGCATCTGTACTTTTGAAACCCCTGCCGCAGGCCTTGAGCACATTTCACGACAAGACTTCCTGAAGGAGAGATGGCAGAGGAAAAGCTTACACAAGCTTTACATGATGATATGTAAGGATTATTTCCCTGGCTTTTTGCCATCATTGGGCTGTTGAGGGTGCAGGTAAACGAGGACAGGGGGATGCAAGCAAAGGAAAGCGGTGATGAGAGGAAAGAATCCCAAGCTGTACGTGAACCTGGTATATTTTACTAACATAGCATTTGCCTTTTGCCCACTGAGCTCCCTGTACACACCCCGCTTAATGATGTATTATGTTCTGTTTTCACTCACTAATGGTGAAATGCACCCTTGCTGAACCACTGAACAACAAATGACATGACGACCTTTTCCTATGACCTTGACTCAGTCGGAGCCAAAGCTGTGATATTTACTGGCGCATCCTGTTTTCATGCTAAGGGCATGAATGTTACCTTATTACAATGGATTCACAGTGGATCATATTCCCCAGCCAGACATTATGTGACCGTACATACTATAACATTTAGCATTTGCTGTGGTGGCAGACACAAACTCAACAAGCGTGCCCTTTGAAACACAATCGCCACACAATGCTATCATCCACCGCCATCGCTCCTAAACCTGCTAGGTAATTAGGATGTGAGGGTATTTACCTCCGAGGACTAAACAGAAGCTTAAAGGCCGCAGCAAAGTCCAGACCCATTTGACCCAACAGCATGTTAGGGAACCAGTCACGTGGAAAGCACACAAGCTCGCAAGGAAGATCATTTATCAACAAATGTTTCACTAAACAAGTATATTATTGTACACGCCACACTTCTGTGATCATTAACGGATGAACCACTTAGATGGGTTTGTGTTTGTCATTTCAATGCTCTTATTTTGTGACAGGTTATTAACAAACCATGGGCTACTTGCAAGGTAGCTTTTCATGTTTGAATTTGTACAAGAGGCCTTGGACTTGTTTAACATGCTCGCTTTACATGTCAGCGATATGGTATCAGATTCCAGCCCCAGCACTGACTACCTGCGGTCTAAGCTGGCTTGCACGGCCTCCGTTTACCGACACGCCATTTGGGGCTTTGGCATCTTGCCGAGGTCACACACGTCTGAGGGCAGATGAAACCCAAGACACTTTCCTGGGAAAGAAGCCACCACTTTCTGTCGTTTTGAACAGCTAAAGGAAAGTGCCGCGTCTCTTTTGGCGCCACCCATTGCTTCCCATGATCTTACCAGTAATTAAAGCTCCAAGACTTTGCTTTTTGTTGTTGAGCAGAAGGCGTCACAAGCTGGAGGACGTGGATGTGGGTATATTATGGATAGTGTAGGATCCAGCATATTTGGTGCTTGCCCCCCAGTAGGAGCTGAAATTCAAATCTTATCCTCTGATGCTTCCTTTTGAAAACGTGTCTCCTATGAGTCTCCCACCTTGATGAGTGCAGTTCTAAGCAGGTCGACTTCAAGAATCAGCCACCTAACTGTTCCTTCTCAGACCTGTGGTGGGTGAACATTTTTTGGTCAAATGTCAGTGTTGAGTGGAACACAGACTCCTGCCCCTGGGGACAATAACGATGCAAGGCTATATACATGCAGATCATGTGTTGACTGCTAAAATGGCTGCACAATAAAAGTGCAAGTAAGATGTGCATATACCACTTCCATTCCGACATAATGCCACAACAACGCCGTGGCGTGACTAGGTTGTATTTTGGCCTGGTGTCGGTCCTTCCCGTGAGCAGCAGATGTCGGCAGGCGGCGGGTCTTTAGGATCGCGGCACTGCGACGCCGCGAGAGATGGAAAAAAACTGAGCTTAGCAAACGGGGGAGGAGCGACTGCATCACAGGCATGACAGCGAGAGAGAGAGGGGGGGGGGATACTGTCCTCCAGCGCCGACACTTCATCCATTTAAGCGCGACTTAACAGTGGGCTGTTTGGGATATTTGGGGCAACGCGCTCCGGCTGCATGGTCAGCTAGCACTATAAAGCTAACTGGCGTTAGCTTGAGGCTTCAGCTCACCACCCGGACCCGGCGAGGTGGAGGAGGAGGGGGGGGGGGATGGCAAGAGTTTACTCGGATACCCCTTTCAGAAGAACCCGCGACTAACCAGACTAAACCAGCCCCATATTCTTCCATTCACCGGTAAGCACCTGTTGTGGGATTTAACCTCTGCCAAGTCCACAGCGAGTTGCAAAGTTGGCGCTAGCTAGTCTCATTTAGCTAACTGCTGTTGTGTAAGCTAACGTTACCAAGTCGGCGTGGCAAATGTGTCAGCCGCCGTTGGGGTGGTCGCGTTAAAACAACATGTGATGGAGTTTAATTTTTCCATTTTTAACTACAAACATAACACTTGGGACATTTCTAAGCCTCTTCATTTGACCCCGGCGTGGTTCGGGTGAGACTGCTGAACAGCCTGTTACATCAAAGGGAGCGTTGAGCGCAACAAGCTTAGCTTACTGACCGGAGAAACATCATGTTTTATTATTATTATTATTATTGCACACAGAAACGGACGTTTATTTAAATGACAATTACACGGGCAACCGCTATTAAGATATCGTATCAGTTCGACAGGATTAGGTGTCGAAAGAGAGACAAACCGCTGACTGGTGAGCGTGAACGTGTCACCTGACGCCCCTTAATTGTTCTGTTTTGACGTGTCTCTAGAAGCTGCTGACAGAGACCCTGCAGCATGACGGTAATTATGTATTGCAGTAGCAGCCGTTAGACAAACGTGTCGCTTAAGAGAGGAGCACTGTGGCGACCTGTGTCCTAGAGCCTGGTTATTATTAGTCTGCCCGCCCTGATCCCTCTCTAAGTAGTTCTGGGCCGGTAGCTCGCAGCCATGTTCCCATCACTGCATAGCAGGAATTGCAGACAAGCTTCAGCACGCTGACCAAACATGAAGCTCAAGCCGCACTGTGCACTTCTTTAAGATATCCTGGAGTGAGCAGACTCTTCTGTGTTTACACCACGTGCGGTTTGGTCTTCATCAAAGCATAACGTGCATTTGTCTTTTAACAATTAATGTTAAAGTGACCATGCGAGTCCTTTTTTGTATTCCTGTGGTTTTTACGGCCTCATCCTCTTCTCCGCTGCTGCTTACATTCTAAAGAATGAGCGGCGCCTGTCTTTTCCTCATCAATACGTCTTGTGTAGCTGTGACAGTAGATGGACCTGGCTTAGTTATAGCCCCAGTAGTTTGCAGTGAAAAAACCCATTGCAGGACTAAGGTTCCTGTTGGATAAATGAACAGGAAACGCTGCATCGGTTGATCAGTGGGATCCTCGGGAGAGTTCCGTCTGCAGCCCACCACTATATACGGCTTTCTTGCTCTTAAAGCTGCTCTCCAACACACGAAGGCGCACACCCACCCACAAGCACCTGGAATCCTTCACGCACTCAGCCAAAACACACCTTTACTTAATTACACGCAGAGTTTCCTGTTGTAGGACCAGATGCAACTATAATGGTGTCATTTTGGCACACAGTTATTGCGATGATGCCAAGATTAAATGAAATGCAGCCCTACATCGCAGCTTTTCTTTCTTTATTTTAGAAATGCCTGTGATCATTACTTACTATTTTTTCTTTGTCCCTGATTGGTTTATTCTCATTTCTGTTCAGGTTGTTGGCATTAACGTGATCCCCACCATGGTGCAGAAGTACCAGTCACCTGTGAGGGTGTACAAGCATCCCTTTGAGCTGGTGATGGAGGTAAGCGCTCTACCTGTATTATCAGTAAAACATGCAGAGTTATGTAAGTAGGGAGGATGGGCGCTTCAGACGTCACCCTCAGAACGGTAGTCATGGAATTACACACACTGCACTGCTGTTGAATTTGAACATTTATCCGTTGGTGGCTGATAGATGTTCACATTTTAAGTCATTTTCCCACCCTGCACATGATTGGCTCACAGATTCAAAATGCTGTTGCTGAAGGCAAACTGCTGTGCATGCAGTTTACTTCATGTTCCCACACCATTTGAATGTCCAGGGCTAGTTTGCGTTGGGTGTTTGCTAGTGAACACTGAGAATGGTTCTCATAAGCAGTGACAACATTAACTGTTCCTAGTAGAAATGTGAAAAACAAGGCAACCATCACAGCTAATGTCTCTGATTGAAGAAGCCGACATAGAGCTTTTTGAGTTGCTTGCATTGTGAACACGCTAGCAGCTGCTTAAAACAGGCCAGTGATTAGCTAGCTAGAATGGTAACTGTGTAAATGAAGAGGTTTTACCCCCATGCAACACACCGCACACACACACACTCTTATCTCATGTGGGCTGCTGCAGTGACCTACTCCATCTAGCTTCCTGTCATCTAAAGGTTTAAGATCTGCTCATTGTTCAGCGAGGTGGGGAACCATTGTGCTGCACATCTGCACACTCAGCATCTGAATATACGCCATGGCTGTGCTGTTCTCTGAAACAGAGGTTTCATTTGAAGTGTAAAAAATTCAGCGCCTTGCACGGCCTTTAGCGACTGCTTTGCAGCATGTTTTCGTTCACTTTTCGAGCATGAGTGCAGAGAGAGACTGTAAATTTCCATGTCCCTCTCCTTTATCTTTTTGTCTTTTTTAAATGGCCAGCACTCTTGGTGCCATTTATGCTTTCTCTTCCTACATTTTGGAACTTCAGTTAATTTCCCTTTTTCTGCGTGAAGGTGGTAGTCATTCTGTAGGACGGGGGGATGGGTGGAACATTCACTAGCTACATGCTCCAGCACCCAGCAAATGGAAAACCCAAACTGATGGAGACCCTTTACTGTACACTGAGTCTATGTATCTTCACATTTCTGTATTATTTAAGTGAGAAATACAGTGAGTGTAAAAGACAAGAATAACAAGCTATAGTGTACTATATAGTGTACTACATAGGACAAAATCACATACTGGGTGAATTGTGGATGGATGGCTCTTCAACTGCTGTGGTGTTAGTGTGCTCCTGTAGAGTCCTCATCTGATTTATACAACCACTGATTTCAGCCAAACAGTCTAACTAGTCAAAGATGTTTTTTTGCTGTGCTGATAATTTCAGTGATGTACGTCAATTCCTGCTTTATTATTAATTAAAAAACCTCTGATCAGCAGGAAGTAAGTTGGGTATTATTTCCTTTCAACAACCTGCCATGTGTTTTTAGCACCCCTTGTTCCAGGCAATTGTCATTTTCTTCAAATGGAAATCAGCTTTTTGCACCAGCAAGAAAGAGGGTGCAGGGAGACTAAATCTCTTTAGCACTGGCTGGATTGAGTGCTGGGCAAATAGATGGGCTATAAATATAGGGCTGGTACTTACACTTAGGTCTACACATGCAGCCGAAGGGTGGAATAGTCATAATAGCGAAGCAGATTTGCATGATTTGTGTAAGCTGGAGATGACCCACCTCATGGGCCTTTTCTAGATGGGACAGGCTTAATCTTGGAAAAGTAATGGAGTAGCCCTGAGTGGGTTTTTCTATTTTTTATTTTTTTTTAAAGTAGGACAGGAAAGGATAATGGATGTTGAAAGTTGCATACAGAAGTAATGTTTGCTTTTTGTCGTATAAAATAATGGTCTGAATCTTGAGTGAATTTCTGAGTTAAGTGGCTAAAATGTAAATTTGAAGCTGGTTTGAAGCAGAGTTTGGTGCATTTGGATTATTTTCCCTTTTTGTGAAATTTTAGTTTTTTCTCTGCAGTGAGTGGTTTTGCAGACACTGCAGAGTAGACTTAATGGTGCGTCACAACACTTGCTGGCTCTTTTTTTTTTTTTCTTGAAAACCCAGTGAAACCTCTCCTGACTTCCTCTATAGCAGATCTGTCACCATTGCAGCATAGTGGTGTGAGAACATCCCGCAATTTGTTGGAGACCGCCACAAAGAATTGATAGTGTACTGTTTATTTACTGTGTTAATAAGAATCAACTTCTTTATGTCAAGACTACTTTAACTTTTCAGTGTGTATAAGGTGTACATAATGTGCAAGGAGGCCCAGGTATTATGCAGAGTAGTTCCACCTAATATGCACATTACTATATTGGGCCATAGCTTTGTTTAACCATGTTATTCATCCCTCCAGTTCCTCTTTCAGAGGCTTCTGAAATATTTGCCACTAATGGCATCTCCCTTTTTGTTTATTGTGGGGATTATATCAGACATTTTTCTTTGAAGAATTTGGTGTTCTCTCTCCACTTGACTCTGTTTGGATTCCGTCAGCTCTTTGAAATACCCATTTACTCTTCTGACAGTAAAAACCAAGTCTCTGCTTTCCTCTGTTTAAACTTTTTAAATGTATTATTTTAGTCTATAGGTGCTATCAAAGTATTTCAACCTCTGGCTAACACTGCTGTGGTTTGAATGTGCTGTTGCGTAAGTCAAGCTTGGATCTCGGATGCCCCTCAGCTGTTTTTGTTCTGCAGCAGTTTTCTAAAATCTGCTTTGAACATGGTATTCCCAGTGTTGAGAGCTTTTTGGCAGATTTGACACTCCTTCTCACAACTTGGCAGTTGAAAGTCCGATCTGATGGTTTTACAATCTGTATTTTTAAGTGCAACAATTATGACATACCTTCTCTAAATACTTTCGACCAATCAATCCAGCATTGACTTTTAATGGCAATCAAGTTAATTCTTTAGAATGAAGTTACCCTTCTGAACCACAATGTGGACATAATAATAAAGCAAGAAATCTAACAGTCAGCACCCTTGTATGTTTGTATGGGTGGCATTGCTATACTTGTTTAGATTTTGGCTTGTAGGTATTGTGAAGCGCTTTGAGATTGCAACAATGACTACACAAAAACGGTTGACGGGACTAGACGTGGCACTTCAGAGATTCTGTTGTAATGTTCCTTGAAGTGATTTATTGTAGAACCGTCTAATGTTGAGGATTGCATGTCACTTAAGAAGCCAGCTCCTAACAGTACCGACTAGATTAGAATGGTGCCAGAGTGAAAGGCACACCACAGCACCGTCACTATGTACCCTAACGGGAAACTCTGTTGGTCAACAACGGTCTCATCAGAGCTGTGCCTCTTGGTGGTTGTGCACCACCAACAGCTGACTGACTTTGTTTGAGCTGCCCAAAAGCACACAAACACCTACTGTATGTGTAATAGTATTGACCTTGATAGCCTTCACATTTCTCCATGAAGTTGGCCTGCTTGTTTCTTTTTTTTTTGTTCAGTTTAGACTGGAGTATCATGAAAGTAAGGAAGCACAGCAGCAGTTTATTTAAAAAGAAAATCACCCTTAGCCGCTGCAGTCCCTTGAGGCTGCTGCCGCATCTCAATAACAGGAAATGTAGTAGATGCTGTTGCTGCTGGTATCGCAGCAGTCTGGTCTCAGAGCCTCTAGTCTATCCTTGGGGAGTCGCACAGGAATGTCAATAACACAGCACAATACCCCTCTCGCTGTTGTTTCAGGCCTGAAGGGACAGTTGTTTCTGGAACACATCCACAGATGAAGATGACTTCAGTTCTAGCCACAAGAGGAATAAAGAACTGTCTGACCCTGGACTAGTAAATAACTGCTAACTGATGGTGTCTGTTATAGTTGAGCTTAAAAGACAATAACTGTCCCTAAAGTCCCTCAACTCTAAGATTAGTATGCCTGCTGCAGAGAGAGGGTATTAAGTGAGTCAAAGCCTATCATAGCCTAACCTGCTCCATGGAAACATATGGGTCTGTAGCTAATCCATGAGGACAAAGCTCTTTGGTCCTGCCCCTGTCCCAGTAGAGATTCTACAGGGGAAAGAACAAGATGTGACCTACTAGTGTAATGCCTGCTGGACTTGTTGGCACCATCAGCGACAGGGGACATTTCCTTCTTGGTGATAAAATCCTCCTTATCAGTGGCAGCAATATGCCTTTAGATGCTAAATATTTTCATGGCAAGAGTGTTTCAAACGCAAACTAAAATCCATGTAATGTAGAAAAGCTTACTCAAGGCATTACAGACATTTCAGTAACTAGAGAACGCAAAATAAAATGAAATGGGAAGGGAATGAAAGAGAGAGAGACCAGAGTGACCTAGTCTGTGTTAGCCACTTTTTGGGCTAAGATCAGCCTGCCAACACAGTAGCGCTCAGAATTTCAGTCTTTTCCTTTTTGTGGGGCAGCCACACTCTCTGTTTTAACGCAGGTGAAAGAGTGCACTGTGCACACCTACTTCTCATTCTGCAACCTGTTGCTTGCTTTAAAACAAGTTGTTACCAAATTCTCCTTAATGAGGCCCTCAGTGAAGTCTGTGATGGTCCTTAGTCCTTGCCACATCTGCTACTCTGCTGGAAGTGTGACTCCATTTTCTCCTTATATCACCCCCTTTACCTCTTTACTCGCCTTCCTCAGGCTATATGAGGCCGCCTTGTATCCGCCTATGTCACCCGATAAACTATGGCGTTCACTAGCATGCCAATAACGCTGCTTCCACAAACTCGTTGTTGTTTTCAGAAGTCATTTGGAACATGTCCCAGTCGATGTCACCGAGCGTGTCCAGCAGAGTTACCTCTGATTGGTCCATCCAGCTCCTGACCTGTGTTGACATTGGAGCATCCTGTTGCAGTCTGTTTATATTCCGGTAGTAGGAAAATGGCAGCGTGATCCGATTTCCCAAAAGCCGGTAGGGAGATAGCTTTATACCCCCCCAAACATGCTATAGCAATGATCCAGTGTTTTTTCCACTGATAGGACAGAAAACATACTGATGGAAGTTTGGCATTTACCTGTTTAAGTTTTGCCATGTTGAAGTCCCCAGCCACGATGATGGCCACGTTCAGGTGTTTGTTTTGGTGACCGGCGCGGACCTCACCACCATGGAGGTCCGATAGTGCCTTAGCAGTGTCGGCCTGTGGTGGAATGTAGACAGCAGAGAAGATGATTGAGGTGAACTCCCAGGGAAGATAGAAGGGACGACACAAGATTGTAAGGTGTTCCAGCTGGGGTGAGCATGACTGAGAGGACAGAGGTGGTCCTCAGGTTGCATCAGTTGTTGTTGGTTATAAGGCAGATCCCACCACCTCTGGATTTACCAAACTCACCTCATCTGTCCATGCGGAATAATGAGAAGGATTCTAATGGAGTTACTGCTGTTACTGCTGAGTTACGTTGTTGGTCAGCCGTGTTTCGGTGGAGCAGAGGATATTGCAGTCCCTTATGTCCCATTGGTATCTTACCCTCAACCTGATATCATCCATCTTGTTGTCGATGGATTGAACATTTGCAAGCAAAATACTGAGCAGGGGAGGACGATGTGCTCTAGCCCGCAGTCTGTTCCGCAGTCCGGCTTGTTTCCTTCTGCGTTTCCTCCGGGGTTTGTGTCTATTGTTGTTGTCGGCGCTCCAGAGGATCTGTTTCGGCCTGGACGAGTCGTTGAGCAAAAGGCAAGGAAATCTGTAAGTGACCTGGTCTTGGCATTCAAAAGTGTACTGAAGTCATCTGTGATAATGCTGTGTGTTGATGGAGCAATAATAACAGAAAATACAAAAAACAAGCGACGTCTTAGCAGAGCTACCAGTTGATTTTTGTTTTTGTTTTTTACCTCAAAAAACCCATGGACCAGCTATTAATGATAAGAAGTAGAAGACTTCTGTGATAGACCATAGACCGTTGTGGTCTTCTCCATCCTCTTTCCAACCTGCAGAGTGTGACATGCCCACTGATGATGTCGCAGGTTTCACTTCAGCTTAAGGAAAGCCTGCTATTTTTTGGTTCCAGCTGGGAACCAACTTTTTGGGTCCCGAATCAATTTATTTTTGGTGGAAATGCTCAGAATGGTTTACAATTCGGTGCTTGAACCGGAATGGAACCCATTTTAATGTTTGTGGAAAAGGGTTTTCTGTGTCAAAGCTCCGTGATAGGTGAAAGAAACAGGACCAGCGGTGAAGCACAGTTAAATGTTTTAACATAAACCTTAAGGACCAGTCGGTCCTCATAACACCTGTGATGGTTGGTAGAGGACCTCGTCTTGTTGTGGTGTTACTGGGTTTAACTGCATCACCGGCTTTGTGTCATGTCAATGTAAATACCAGTTCTGCATTTGATTCCTGTCCATATTGTGTTTTATGCATTGTCTTGCATTTTAGTTTTGTCTCTCACTCACTCAAAAATGGGTTCATGTAATGCCTACTGTTAGCCAGGCATGTGAGTGTACCTTCACACTAAACCATGGCTGACTACAGGAAATGTTTAAAAGTCAAACAGAGCTTCCATCATGCAAAACATAAATAACATTTTATTCAAGGAAGTATATGCGTCCAGTAGATGTGTGTGTCTATTTTGCCGGGTTGTTGGTTAGATAATGCCACCAAATCCCAGCTGTTTTAAGAAAGCAGAGCTCACATTTGTCATACTATAAAGTAGAAAGGAAAGAGAGATTGTTGATGATGAAATGTTTGGTTTGGTTTTCTGCAAGGAGATAATTTTTGCTGCTGTACTTGAGGGCTCAGATCCTGTACTGTCTGCTAATTGTGTCTTCTTTTGCATTGTAAACTACTTTGAGCTCTTTGCACCTCTAGTAACTGTCTATATGTGGATCATCTCCAGTGTGTCGGCTCACCAACACATTATTTGTACCTGTTTTACTGTAGAGCCAGTGTTTCTAAACATGGCGCATCCTGCTGTCCACCTTCCCTCTGTCTAGCCTGGCTAAGCACAGAGCGACCCTGCCAGGGTGACATCCTGTTGCACCGTATCCTGACCCACTTATGGCTAAGTCTGGTTAAGGCAGCCAAATTCTCTGGCACCAGAGCATCCCGAGTGTTATTCTATTGTTTTAATCCGTCTGTGAGCTGGTGGCTTGTCTGTCGCTCACCTTCCTGTAACCCTTGCCTGATCAGAGAAATGGGGTTGTTTTATCAGTTCACGCGGTCCTTTTTTGGCATGGCTACAGGGTCCATTGTAAAAGAGAGCACAGACAAATGGAATGAAATCTAATTGCACTTTCATACTAGTTATTCAGACAGAGCTCCTCAAGGGAGATTTAATATAAAGAAGGCAATTTAGTGTCCTGCTCCAGTGATGTGTTTGCTGATTTAGCTGCTTATGTACGCTTTTCTCAGCTTGGCACCTGTTTGTCTCTTCTGATTCAGAGAATTTCCTTCCACTCTTCTGAATGAATCTGTCACAGCTTTGCCTGCAGTGTGCAAATTCACTTACTCAGCTAGATGCGGTTTGCTAAAACAGTGAAGAGTTATGGCCTGCCACGGGGAGAGGAGCTTATCGTCCGGCATGCTGCTTCAAACAGCATTAATAAAGGACTGTACCACTGCTGCCACGTGACTCTGGGAGCGTATGAGAGCATTCTGGAGCTGACTTCATTCACTGATCGCCAGAACACTCATTCACCCTCTTTCCTGCTGCAAGGTCGAGATGCTGCCCCAACAAGCTCCCCTCCCCCCTCTCTGCTTCGCTCTGCGAGACACTGATGAATGTGTACGCACATACTCTTACACAATGACCCTTTAGCGTATTTTACACCGCAATCATGCTACAGTGTGGAAATGGATAGTGACTCAGATCTATGCGGCAGCTTTCCGACGTTAATAGGAATGTCTACAATATACTATGACAGTCTGTGCACAGATGTGTATGCTTGCCATGTTTTTCTGATGATGTGGGGTTTTATTTTAGAGCTGGTTAAAGCTTTTTCTTCTTGCTTTCGACGTACGTTTGTAAAATGTTTGGCAAGGCATGGTTTGCATTTTTGAGTGCAATTAAAGGCAAAAACTAATGTTTATCCAAAAAGAGGACTACTCTGCAGTCAGATTTTTGATATGACACTGAATAGTAGACCACACCACATACAACTCTATTATCTTTCCCTGCTGCATACTATAAATATAGTATATCTATGTTGTAGTGGGGTGGCAGAACAGGCAGTGAATATGCCATGCCAGCACACACTCTCCCTTACTGTAAAGCAGCATCAGTAATGCTACGGTTTCCTGTAACTCGATGCTTATGAGGATTTCTCATAGACTTGTCTGTGTTGGTTTGGTCCTGTGTAGAGAACTGTCAGTGAGTAGGGCTGCTCAGTTATGGACACAGTTGATCATATTCCATATTGGATTCAGATTTGATAAAATATAATTGAATCACTCTGAAATGTGTCCTCAGGCATTGAAATGTCATTAGGCATTAGTCTATTTCATCATTCGGGAGCATTATTGCCTCAGCAGTTTAATTCCTAGATGTTTCTTAATGATCTGACAGAGTTACTTTGACAGTTATGTCTCAGTAAGCCTTACACCAGCAAAAAATGTATATATTTCACCTGATGACTTTTTGATAGCTGACAGATGGCCATCCTGCGTCTTTCTATTCCCTGGTGCACATTTATTCAATCACGCATGCATAACCTAGCATTTTGCATGGCCCACCAAATAGTTAGGACCTTACATTTCTATACCGTCTGTGAACTTGTCAAATCGCCCCCTTCTCTCCCCAAGTTGTTAGTTCCAGGCCATTACAATGCACACTGGAGCAGTGAGATCACTGGAAAGAGAGAAGTGGGTGATATGGCATGCAGAGACCAAAGGCTCTATTGTTGCATCTGTTCAATCAGGAGCTTGTTCTGTCTCTTACCCCCACATCCAGTCTACACCTAAGCTCAGATGCTATTGGACCTGATGGGTGGAGAAACACTTTATCTGGCCTGTCTTTAGGTAGTGATATGATTACCCTTAATTTGCCATGATGCACCTTTTCCATCACCGTGTCCCTAGCATCCCTGTAGCATAGCAGTGTAAAGCTGTGTAACCGGTTGGCCCAGCTACGGAGAACGGGGACGTGGAAGCTCTTGATACATTCTTTTCCCAAGAGTCGTTTCACCTACTTAAGTTCACATGAGGGACTCTCTATTCAAATGCTCCGTCTGTACACATTGATTCAAAAAGTGAGTCATAGTGAAAACATTCTTGTTGAAAAGCCTAATGGACAAAACTGGGGTCCTACTGCTATTGTTCGGGCCCCACAAAACAGTGGCAAGGATAGTTAACACAGCTGGGAATGTTGATGATGATTTGTGAACGTGGCATCTAGTTGTGCTGTTGTGTTATGTAAAGTAAAGCATGTGGAATTCTGTTTTATTCTTCTTAAATTAATTTTGTCCAGTCATTTGTTGAATAATGCCAGGTGGAGTGGGAGGAGACGTTCTATTGAAAGCATTGTCTTTAATGTATGATTCAAATATATTTGTGTTTATTAAAACACATAATTTCCTTGGTCTGTGCAGCAGAAATGGTCCATGTCAGTTTAAATAAAGCATTCAAAGCTGTGAGGTCAGGTTGAATTTTAGAGATTTATCTCATGCTCCCAACCTGAGTAAAAACACCTAAATTACAGTCTTTGCAATGGTTTTGCTGTTGGGATCGGATTACTCAGACATCTCTGGTAAATTAAATGTCAAGAAAGCAAATAAAATCCAATCACAGTGCTTGTAGAAAATAGTTCTCTTTTCTTGGTTTCACTATTACAAGGTTGATCATCACTAGTATCCTGATAAACCAGTAGTCTATAGCCTGTCTTAATTAACCTGCTAATTCTCCAGTATAAAGATATCTTGAGTAATAACACCAGTGGGGGTTTTTTGTTTTGTTTTTCACACTTCCTTGTGCATTCAAGTCTCAGACGAAACCCAGAATTTTCAAGCTGCCTGCTCAGTAACTTTCCTCTTGCTCTCTCCACCCCCCATCCTTGTCAATGACCTACTTTGAAGTTTATAGCTTCACTCTCTCTGAAATGAAAGCCAGGAGGAATTTTCCTCTCCATATGTCATTCTATATACCTTATTCTATATGACCTATTCACCTCAACTCGTGTAAACAAATATCAGAAATGGTCTTGTGTGTAAGAACCATTATTTTCAGAAGTGGGTCGTGTGTCTGCAACAACCTGTCTCATGAATGACCATGACCAGTGCTCAGTGATGGCCAGGGGTGGATCACTAATCTGTAGGCCTATCTATTGATAGTCTATCAAATGTTCTTGTGACCCCAATTGTCCACCAGGCAGCATCCTAACATCCTTTTTAGCCATCACCAGCAAACATGACCCCATCAGTCCAATTACGCCCAACAAAAATACAAATGTGACTGGGCTAGTGTGTCGTCTCCTCCCCTGTAATGATGTACAGGTCAGGGCCCAGGATTGCCTGAGGTGGTGGGTGGGAACTTGTAATGATTTTTACCATCAAACATTGGATAAATGATGTCACAATCCCACCAGCACCACTCACTCAAAGTGAGGTTTGTTTGTAGCTCATGTCAAGGTTGGAATCTATTTGTTAACCAATACACATGGTGTCTTATTTAAGAGGAAACATCTGAGAGCAGCTTCAGAGAACCTGTGGCAGCACTCCTGATAGAGTAGCCTGTTGTTGGTTGTGTGACAGTGGACCGCCTTTATCAGTGTGACTGCATGTGTGAGACACTGAAAGTCCCTTACATTTTATAAAAGAAATGTGTATCTTAATACATACTGGGTGTCCTATATAAGTACACTGGTTTGTAACTGAGAACAAAGGTGTAAGTCGTCCTGACTCGTTTTGTTTGCCTTAACACCCACAAAAAGCATGACATTTGAATTGGGGGTGACCTAATTCAAATATCTGAATAATCTTCTACCATGGTATACCTAATTTTATATCACTAACTGTATAAATCACAATACAATAATTGTTCTGTAATTTAAATTAAGAAGTGATTTTATAAAACCATAGTGTATTTCATGCTCTGTATTTGCAATTTCACTCTCCTCCTCCGTGTTTTGTTGGCACTCGCTTCTTCAGCAGCGGTCGGAAAAACGGCATTAACTGTTGTAAGCAGTCCTGCTGCCCAAACCATGTTACCTTGCGAGGCAGCTGGATTCGCAAGATCACGCAAGAATCCAGCCCTGATTTGCCTCATAGCCTGCCCCGATTATACAGCAGAGACACTAAGGGACAGATAGCTTCTGCGGTGGAAACTGCCGTTGGACACATTTCTGCCGTCATATCGTCACATCTGATCATCTGACTGACTTTGGTACTAAATAAGATAGTAATGATCACGTTGAACTGCTGTAATTAAATTGTTAGAAGCAGCAATTTGTCTATGAAGTGCGGGATCACAGGTGTTTGCGTCTCAGATTCATTTCTTGGCCCTTTGACAAATTACTTCCTGCACAGTTTACATATGAACTTGTTTTAGTCAACAGCCCTCTACACTACAGTTCATCCAGGATGTGTCATCTCACCTCTTAACAGGATCTATTCTACGTTCATAAAATTTTTCTTCGCTGTATACAATTCTCCTTCAGGGCATGACTCGCAACACACAGCTACATATGAGTAAAATAACAAAACGCAGTCAGTTTATTAACCATCATTTATCTGCCCCGCGGTCAGTCTTTGGGATAAAGAGCAGGCATTGATTGACACATCAACACAAACGGACATGGTAACAAAACTCCACCACAGTAAATATTAATTTGTCCTTTGCCTCAACTCCTTCCTGGAACACTTTAGCACACTGAGACCATTTAAAAAAAGAAAATTGTGTATAAACAAAACCAAACCTGTTAAACTTTTCGAGGCTGTCCGAAACAACTGTGCATGTGTAAGAGAGACTCCCAAGAACGTTGTCCTCCAGTCTCCATGGTGACAGGATATGTTCAGACACACCTCAACTGGCTACGCCATGACTAATGGTTCCTGGAATTTGGCTTTCCAGGGACACATGAGAGAAAATAACAAACAATACATGGTTACTAAATCCCTTCCTGCATACACAGAAAACATTTTTCCTTTGGACAACAGGCAATGTGTAGAAGGGCATGGGTATGAAAACAAAGACCTCTTTTGCTCAGGAAGGGAGATTCAGGATACATAATACATTTTAAGACTACAATGGGCTAAATGATGCATGTATACGAGTATCATGTACTACTGGGAGAGAAAACAAGAGCGCTGGCAGGCAGCCCAGCCAATTATCTGGTTTATCTTATGGCATAAGAAAATGTAACCTTAAAATAGGTGCGAGCCTGATCCAAACAAATACAGGAAATAGAGCTGTCTAGGACAAACATTTCATTTTTCTAAATGAAATTACTTGAGTGTGATGCCTCTTCCAGCAAATTAAATTAAATCAAGTGCAGCTGAAAAGACAAGTTGATTCATTGATTAGTTGAATGAAAGTTAAAAGGGGTAGGAAAATGTTTCTAAAAGAAATGCCTACCATTCTCTAGTTTCTTGTTAAAGGTGTGGATTTGCTGCTTTTCTGTCTTTCTATCACTGTAAAGCGAATATCGTTGGGTTTGGGACTGTCTGACACCATGGGAAAAATCATCAAAAACTCCAATCTTGCCATAAAACAGCTGTGCTTCTTGTTTCGCAACATTGCCTACAGTGATCCTGTACACCCAGAGATATTGAAGTCAAAGATACCACGGGATAAACAAATTAATATCGTCTCACGGTAGCTTACGTTAATTGCCCAACCCTAATGTCATCAGTTTGAGGACCAAACCACAAGCATCAATTAATTTAACATTTAGACCAAACAACAGCAAAAGCGAGCAGGTAGTTTGCAGAAGGCGTGGCAGAAGTTGACCTGGTTTTGCTTTCAGAGTTGAGGGAAAAATGACTGAGAACCTCTTGTATCATGATCATCAGCAGTATCATTTTGTTCGCCAACTACGGTGAATGTTTAGAATCGCTTGCTGGTAACAATGGTTCTGGGTCACAGCGACAACACGGTAACAGAAGTCATACAGGGTAAAGGAACTGACATTTACGGCAAAGAAGTGCAACAACAATGATAAAAGTATAACAATGGAAGTTATTGACAAATGTGCATATAACGAGATGGCATGCCAGAACTGTGGTTAGAGAAGGGAGGTGATGCCAGTCCACCGATGTAATGCAATATGGTACTAGATTGCATGAAGTGTAAGAAACACCCCCACCCGTTGTAACATAGAAAGAGCTCTGATGCATCTATCAATTTACAGCTGTTCACAAGAAATAGAGGGAGCCGTAAATTGCAGAAGACATGAACTGACTTGATGGTAAGTGTTCTGGTATGTCAGGTTTTACACAGCGTTCACAGGATCTTCGGTTACACAGCCAAAAACAAAATGCCACAAACACACAGTTTTGTTCTGTCGTCCGTGCAAGACTAAAGATCAACTTACATAATGCCAATTGCTTATCTAGTCAATCCTGAAAGGGAGAGATGAGGGTAAATCTCTTCTGAGTAAGATTAAAAATCCTTTCCCTGTAGGTCTCCTGGGACCAACACTCTGACTGGAGAACACTTTGGTAGCAGTGTCACATCTCTGGAGCTTATGAAAATGGTTGCATAACGGAGCCACCCAGAAGTCAGCCTCTGTTATTTTTATCAGCTGGATTTTATGGCAGCTGGGAGAGAGGGGGAACATTTTGGTCGGGGGGG
>JAVQJF010063634.1:0-10181 GCA_036023855.1 Gadopsis marmoratus | reverse complement strand
CAGACAGACAGACACACAGACAGACAGACACACAGACAGACAGACACACAGACAGACAGACACACAGACAGACAGACACACAGACAGACAGACAGACACACAGACAGACACACACACAGACAGACACACACACAGACAGACACACAGAGACACAGACAGACACACAGACACACACACACACAGACAGACAGACACGCACACAGACACACACAGACAGACACACACAGACTGACAGTAAATCCACGTGAATTTTTGATGTCAAGTTTAAAACTTGAATTTGCTCTGTTGACCAAGCAAACTCTCCTCTGATTGGACGGACAGTCCAACATGGAGGAAGCTATCGTAGCTTACTAGCCGTGTTGCTAACAGCCAGGTGTACTGCAGCTCCTCTGTCAGAGTTGAATCTGCTGGTTCACAGTCTGGAGACGTCATGCGAACACAGCTGTTAATATTAAAGCAGACATGGAGTCTGAACGTTCGGCAGAGAGACGTGTTGGACTGTTCGCTCTCATGTGTCTGACCTTCTGTCTTGGTTGCTTCCTCTCTCATTGTGCTGTCCTCCATTTTCTCCACGCCGTCCTCAGAGGGTCACCTGGTGTTGCTGGTGGACTGCTGCCAACGTAAAACCCTTCATTCTGTGTCTCGCTGTCTCGTAGTTCCTGCTGCTTGAGTCTTGCTCCTGCCTGGTCCGTCCCTCCCTCGCCTCTTCATTGACTGACAGCTGTCGCAGAGCTGTAGTGTGTTTCTGCAGCTCCCTGCTCTTAGAAACGGCTGCTCAGTTCCACATGACTGAATAAGTGATGGTCATTCGTCCACGTTTCTGTGTGTGTGTTCAGACTCTACAGGACAAAGTGTGTGAGTTTCAGGCTCGTCTTCGCTCTGAAGAAGTCACGCGTCGCCTGCTGCTCCAGCAGCTGCAGAGCGTTCAGGAGAAGACGGGCGTCTGCGTTGAGGCGTCTGCGCCGCCCAACGGTGAGAGCCGAGCTACAGAGGCTACAGCTGATCACATCCAGTGTGGATCAGCCCACAGAGTCCGTGTTCTGTACACTGACGGGAATCCATCTCCACAAGGGTCCAAACTCCAGTAACCCTTTCAGTTTATAGGCCTTCATCATCAATTCAATTCAATGTTATTATATAGCGCTGTATCATAACAAAGTTTATCTCGTAGCACTTGTTAATATATAGCAGGTCTAGACCAACAATCAAACGTGTCTCTGACGATCAAGTTGTTGTTAGAGCATCAATCAGCCAGGCTGATATATCGGCACATATTCGATCAATACACACATCTTGTGCCAATAAGTTAAGTAAATGTCAAACTAACTTTGAGGCCATTTAGAATCTGAGTCTCCATTACAGTTTATCCAGCAGAGAGCGCTGATGAGCCGAGTTTTACACTTGTTCCACTCAGTTTGTATCTTGGCCACAATTCTTTAAAAAAAAAATCTAAAGTGTGTGTGTGTAGGTGTGACGGTGTTGCAGCCAGGTGAACAACCTTCAGGTGGTCTCAGCTGTCCAGAAGAAGAGCAGCTCGTTACTCGGCTGCGCGCACAGGTACGTCTGCAGGAAACGCATCACACCTGTACAGGAGCCCCTGACGCTGGATGCTGTGAAGCTGAACAAAACTTAAAACACGTTCAGCAGCATTTCTTTCCTGCTGAACATACTATCAAAGTGGACTAATGAATGGATGTGGACACCAGAGGTGATGGATGGATGGATGGATGGATGTTTTTTTACAGTCTCTTCAGGGTGTGTAGCAACAATCTATGACAGGTGACGCATCACCTGTCGGGCCGATCTGTGCTCGTCGGAATCACCCCTGAAAGCAGTTTGACACTTTGACAGATTGATTATATCAATAAAACAAATGTGTCATTCTGATCTGCTGCTGCGGTTGATCAGGTTTAATTGGATTGTTCTCTGCAGTCGTCTAACTGTCAAACATGTTCAACCTCACCTCAGCAGAGATCCTACAGACTGGATTCCTGCAGCGGTGACGCACAGGGGGTTCGGTACGATACTTATTACTATGTGTTGATCCTTTGACAGAAAATGAGCAGAAACGCGTTGAGTTTTCTGTTGGATGGAATGATGCCGCCTTAAAAAACATGGTGTCTTGAGTTTTGAACGTTTCTCCCAGAGGAAACGCCACAGGGCAGAGACAGGAAAGGAACGTTAGAGGTTCAACCAGGTGTTTTTTGGCTTCACTGCTTCTCGTCATTACATCAGTCATTCATTTTTTACATTTTATTAGAATTTGTATATTTGTATGTCCACTGAAGTTGACTAACATTTTTGCACGGAGTAAAAAAGATGGCACATAGATTTTTTTTTTTAAACGTGTGAAATGTGCAAAATTCAGAGTTGACATGTTGAGCAGGTTATTGAATGTTGAATTGATGTTTCTGTGTTGTTGTGTTTGCAGGTGGAGGAGCTGGAGGAGAAGCTGTTGGATCAGACCCAGGAGGTGGAGAGACTTCGCTCTGAACTGGTGAGACCCTGCTGGACCACATTCCTGAGGAACCCTGGGAACACACACACACAGAGCTGCGTTCAGGTGTCACACAGGAATGTAGGAAAGAAAATATGTTTCAGACAAATAATCCAAGTAACACAAGACAACACGTGTGCTGTGACATCGGTGTTAAAGGTCTTTTTTTAAATGTAAACACATACAGATAGCGATGTTAATTTAAAAGGAGGATAAAGTTTAATAAAGTGTGTGTCCTGTAGGGGGCGACAGACCTGGAGAAGCAGCTGGAGCTGCTGGTGGTGGAGAACCAGCATCTGAAGCAGGAGCTGAAGTCATGCAGGAGCTCAGAGCTTCAGAGCCTCCAGGCTGCTGCAGAGACCTGCAGCCAGGTAACACGCAGACAGACAGTCAGGCAGGCAGGCGGGCAACACGCAGACAGACAGGCAGGCAGCCGGGTAACACGCAGACAGGCAGGCAGGCAACATGCAGACAGGCAGCCAGACAGGCAGGCAGGCAGCTGGGTAACATGCAGACAGGAAGCCGGGTAACATGCAGACAGACAGGAAGCCGGGTAACAGGCAGGCAGGCAGCCAGGTAACAGTCAGACAGACGGGCATATACAGCATTAAAACATGGAATTTCATTCTTGACAATCCAATCATGCGTTTTGGAGCTGAAACAACGAATCAATTAGTCGATTGACAAAGTTTCAGTTAATTTCAGTAAAACGTTTCTTTCATTGTTTCCAGCTTTTCTGTGTTTCATGTGAAGTAAGCTGGTGGTGAAAACCAGACATTGGCTAACGTCCCTTCAGGCTGTAGGAAGCTGTGATGAGCGTTTTAGAAACTATTAACAATTAATTCAGAAAGGAATTGACTGATTCATCAACAAAGAAAATAATTGTTAGTTTTTAATCTTTACTAGTCATTTATGTTTCACTCAGTTTGTCACCTGGTTCCTTTGCTTTTTAACTAAATGGAGGTAGAAGACATGAACCCTGCCTGTGTCCTGCAGGACACCCAGTCCCTGCGCAGGGAGGTGTCTCGCTGGGAGAGCCAGGCCCGGCAGAGGGAGCGGCGGCTGGCTGAGCTGGAGCGAGAGCTGCTGGAGAAAAGCTCCAGAGTGGAGAGTCTCAGCCGGCAGCTGGAGGAGTCGAGGCGGAGGCAGGGGGAGGCCCAGCAGAAACTCACCCTCCGACTGCAGGAGTGTGAGGAGGAGCTTGCCAGGCAGCAAGCTACACCCCCCAGAGTCAAGGTGAGCAGACGCGGTCAGGTGGATCTCTGGGAAGTCCAACAGTAAATTGAGTGTTATTTTAAAATCACCCATTGGTGCACATGAGGTGTAATCAAGAGTCGTGGTTTTATTCTGCAGTATGTGACTCAGACGGTGGAGGTGGAGTCAGCCGACTCTCAGAAAGCTCTGGCTGAGCTGCAGATGAAGAACGGCGGCCTGCAGGAGCAGCTGTCTGTGCAGAGGCAGCTGCTGAGAGAGCTGGAGACGCAGCTGCACGAGTCTCAGAGGACCTGCGCTCAGCTCAGGACGCAGGTAACGCCAGCATCAGCCTGCTGCACACCTGTTCTGAACTGCTGCTCTGCACCAAGCAAACCAGCCTCACACAGGGAGGCTGCAGATGAAGCAACTTAGGAGGCAGATGTTTCATCTGTGTGTCCAGTACAGAGAAACCTCACCTAAATATGTAGTTCTGTCACGTTCAGGTGCTTTTCTTTGTGGAGTCTTGCATCATCCGCACTTTAAATACTTCAATATTCATCAACAGCCCACGTTAACACACGCAACTTTTCATCCTATGTGCGAATCTATAGAAACGTGCTGCGAAAAAAAACAAAAATACCAAAACAAATTTGCAAAATGGCAGGCGTTTAACTTCTGTCCTGCACGTTTGTTAGTTTTGCAAACCCGTTGCTCGCCTGCAAAGCTCAGCATCAGGACCGACACGTTGCCTGCAATCATCGTAAATCACTTCTGGACCCGAAACCTTTAATATAAAACTTCCGACCCGACCAGGCGGCCGATCCGCCTGCTCCGAGCTGCTGCTGAACAGTAAAGACAAGAACTCTAAATGCATTAAAAACGCAGCGACGTCTTTTTACATAAAAAAACCAAACATTAAACTGTGGAGTTTTTGTGTTTGGCCATGTGGATAAAATGCACAGACTTCAGGTCAGAGGTCGCTGTAACCTTCTTCTCTCCGCATGCGTTCGGCTGCAGCTGCTCGCCGATCGAGGCCGTCGGCAGGGGCAACGGCGAGGTGGTTCACAGGTTGTCCAAGGTTGGCCCCGCCCCCCTCACCTCCCCCTGTGACATCACTGAGACTCTGAGGTCACTCTGACCCTCTCTTCTGCCCGAGAGCTCCGGCTCCGAAGCTGCCAGATAAACCACAAATATTCTCTCAGCCAGAACCAGAACTTTTTTTTTTTTTTACGTAAGAAGACCTTTATTGGTGACACAGAGAGCAGGTTTGGGATCACGTTCAGATTAATTGCGCAATTGCACTAAAATGAGTTGTTTTCCATAATAAAGGTAGTACAAGAAAACTTAGAAATGTCATGTAATCCTGTCTTTTTAAATCTACTTGAATATTGATTTGTTTCTTTTATAGAAACCTGAAATTTTCTGATATTTATTTTTTTAGCTTTACCATGAACAGAACTTTGCTTTACTTTGACTGACGTTCAGTTGCAGCATCTTTCAGCAAATTACAATACAGATCAAATGATTTTAGACAGTTTTTCAGCCCTGAGAACTGTCTGCAGGTATTCCTCTCAGGCTGCATCCTGCCCACACAAATTAGATTATTTGGAAACTCTCTGAATTATATCGGGTGCGTGTGATTTGGGTTTACTACTGAACAAAGGACACTTGAGGAAATGTGGTTTAAACTGGTTTTACTGGGAAGCTTTGGAGCCGGTCGGGTCTTCCAGTCTGTGCTGTGAACCCAGTGAATCTGTCCCAGTGCTCCCTGTTGAATCCCTCAGCACCATTAAGGCTGTGTTCACACCAAAAGCAAGTTTAAAGCTGATTGGTTTTGTTTTATCTATTTATTTGATCAAGTAAGAAGGGGGAAACTATTAGCCTTGCCTCTAGTTTGCCTGATCAACATGTATGTTAGCTAACTAGCTAGTTAGCGTCCTGTAGTTCTGTCTGTAGTTCTGTCTGATCTCTACTGCCGACTACAGGCGTCACTACATCCATTATTCAAATAAGCTACTGTGTTTGCTATCAAGTAAAAGCAGATGCTGTTGACGTAAATCTCCATTTTATTTTAGCTGAGTTGACTATTAGTGTTAATTGTAGATAAATTCATAATATATTTGACTGAATTACAACCAGAAGGCTGACGTGAACAGTTTTTCTGCTCTTCTGTGCCACAACATGACCTGAACGCAGCATATTATATGCAGCAAGTTAAGCCTCTAGCAAGCAGGCTAGCTGCTGTCCCGCTAGCGACTAAGATTATTAGTAAGCAAACGAGCTAGCATGCAATCTGTTTACCACAAACAAGACAAGCTGCCTTCATGAACCTTCTGCCATTTAACGTATTACTGAGAATACATTCATTAAAGAAACAAGAAAACAGATGTGATTAATTAGTAAATGTCTGACTTACAAAACTTGTAAAAATGAACGACTAAACGACTGAACGACCGATGCTAACTGCTGCTAAAACCTCAGTGTCCTTTGACATTTCTTTTTCTGCACCTGTTCAATGAACAACACACAACATGTGAAGCAGACAGAGTTCCAAGTTGTTGGAAGGCGGATTTCTCTCTAGGCTAACAGTTTCCCCCCTCCTTCCAGTCTTTATGCTAAGCTAGGCTAGCCCCGCCCTCTGTTCCAGGCACAGAGATGAAGCTGATGCTCGTGTTTTTTCCAACTGCGGTGGAATATTAAAATGTTGGAAACAAACCTTCATTTTAGCCGCAGTGTGAATGTAGCCTTCTGTTTTTCTGGCTCCGCCTCCTGAACCGTGTACACCTGTGTGATCAGATGCACCTATGTGTTCTCCAGTGCCACCAGCTGGCCTGTTGTAGTAGCTGCTGTTTCTGTTGGTTGTGTATCTGATGTTGTTAGTCTGGACCCACAGATCTGATAATGTGTTTGCTGATGAAGTCGCAATGAATTAGGAAGGTGGTACCTGAATAACTGAATATTAAGAATACCTTGAAGTGCTCATAGCGTCTCTGAGATCAGCTGTGGTCAAACTAAAAGAATAAGGTTCACCAGTGTTTGTGGAAATCAGCTTCAGAATCAGCTTTTATGAGCAGTGAGTAACTTGATACTACTGTCTGTTTAGACGACAACAGAGGTTCATGGTACTCTACAGCTCTGAAGATCTCAGCAGGAGACCAGCAGAACTATACTAACGGAGCCCTCTGAAGGCGGCTGACGTCGTCCTGCTGCTGCTGCTGGTCCTCTGTAAGCGTGTCGGTCCTCTCTGATCATGTCTTCCTGCCCTTTTCAGATCCTGGTGTATGAAAGGGAGATGGAGCGGGCTCAGGGTCAGCTGGAGGTGGAGATGCAGAACCTGGAGGAGGAGAAGAACCGTGTGATCGAGGAGGCGTTCATCAGAGCCGAGAGCGAGATGAAGGCCGTCCACGAGAACCTGGCAGGTCAGGCGCCGTTTCCTCTTTGCTGTCCCGTGTCTTGGTGCGCGTCTGGACTGGTGTTCAGCTGAGTGTTTGTGTTTCAGGAGTGCGTATGAACCTGCTGAGCCTGCAGCCCGCCCTCAGGACCCTCACCTGTGACTACAACTGTCTGAAGAGGCAGGTGCAGGACTTCCCCTTCATGCTGGACAAAGCTATCGCAGAGGCCAAGCAGGAGGTGAGTGAGCGCGCTCAGAAGACGCCCAGCTGGGTGAGAACAGGGAGCTCAGAGAGTTCTGCTAATACCCGGAATTTGATGGAGGTCTGGCACCATCGAGGACATTCTGATCCATCTAGATGAGTTTCCTCTGTGGAGGCCTTTTAACGGACAATCGCAATCGGTTAGAATTGGTCAGCTGATACAGCTTTTCTGTAATATTGATAATATTACATGAGCTGTGAGGATTTAATGGACATTAATTTATTAAAAACTCATTCATGAAACTTCATTAAAATCCACAAAGTGTCTGTTGCTGCAGCTGCTGACCACAGACAAGACGTCCAGCTGTCTTGAACCTGGGCGACATTTAGTTGAAAGGTTGTTTGATGTCTGCGTACAACTGCAATTAGCCTGCAGATATTCAGGGGGCGGAAACACATTATTGATTTTTTTTTTTTGACTTTCAAATGTCTTTCAGACTGAACCGGTTTTCATTCTGTGTGTGTCAGATCTGTCAGGTGATCAGCGAGGTGAGCAGCACCAACCAGGAGCTGCTGCGTAAATACAAGAGAGAGATGAACCTGAGGAAGAAATGTCACAACGAGCTGGTCCGACTCAAAGGTCTGAAACATCCCACCGTCAGTGTTAAAGATGTAGGATGACATCCCGAGGGATAGTTAGTGCCAGATTAGATCATTATTATTATTATTATTATTATTACAGAACATCTGGGAAACTTCCTGAGAAATTCCCCATAAACTAAACTGTTGGTTTGGTTTTTCCCAACAATGAAAGTCTACGTGCTGTTTTGGTGGAAAACTACTAGAATCAGCCATAAAGATGTGAAAGGTTTTAGCTGAGAAGCTCATGATGACGTGACCTCCGTTCATCGTTCAGACAGACGGCAGCTTTGAAGTCAAAAGAGAAAGTAATGTGTTGCGTCCCTGCCCTTCGTCTCACAGGTAACATCCGTGTGTTCTGCCGCGTCCGGCCGGTCAGTCAGGAGGAGCAGGACTCCGCCGATGCCAAAGTCATGCTGAGCTTCGACTCGGACGACGACGCCGTCCTCTACCTCTCCAACAAGGGCAAAATCATGACCTTCGAACTGGACAAAGTCTTCAATCCTCACGCCACACAGGAAGAGGTCAGGATGCGCTCACACACACAAACACCTGAGATCTGATCAGTTGGCAGGCTACCTGTCTCTGTGACCACCATGATCACTCATTTAAACAGGGCAGATCAATCAAAGTGACTGACGGAGGATCAGAGGCGTAGAGGTGAGACCTGGAGACACTCCTGAAGACGGCAGCAACTGGCCTCAGTGTCCGTCTGGCAGCAGCCATGATACAGTCGCTGTTTACTGCACTGTAGGCTTCTGGGCCCTTAACGTTTAGTCTCTCTGCTCTCTGATTGGTCCCTCAGGTGTTTCAGGAGGTCCAGTCTCTGATCACTTCCTGCATCGACGGCTTTAACGTCTGTATCTTCGCCTACGGACAGACGGGCTCGGGAAAAACTTACACCATGGAGGTAGGACAGGTGTCTGCTGTCCACCAAACAGTCCTGTGCTTCTGCTCTGAGATATTAAGTGTGTTTGTGTTCAGGGCGTGGTGGACGACCCCGGCATCAACCAGCGAGCTCTCAGCCTGCTGTTCTCGGAGGTGACGGAGAAAGCTCCAGACTGGGACTACAAGATCACCGTCAGCATGGTGGAGATCTACAACGAGACACTGCGGTGAGGAAGCAAACACACGGAGCTGAAGTCAGTACAGGCGGCGGATGGTTTCCGTGTCATCGGGGGTTTAATCCGAATGACTTCAGTGATCCTCTGACTCACGTTGTTTGTTCCAGCATCATTTAAACCCACAAAAACAACGTTTCCAAAGATCCCAAATCTGTCCAGCTGAGATGAATGAAATGAGTGTAAAATGAAGCAGCGGACGCATCGAACATTTGTACCTTAAAGTTAAACTGATTTCCCAGCTCAGTGTGTTTCCAGGTGTTTCCAGGTGTTCTACTGCATGTGTTTTAAAGTAGTATGAAGCCTTTAGTGTTGATTAGGATGCTTTTTCTTGAGCTGATGAATGAAGAACGTTAGTGTGGCGACATTTACATTAAACCTAAACGCTGACGCTGAGAACTCGTGATGTTAAATGCTGCAGTTTGTACGAGTTGCAGTTCTATAGCGACGTCCTTTTGGGTAAAATAATAAGTGAGGTCATTGCAACCTGCAGGCTCAGACTCGGGGCTCACACATCCCCACTGTGGGGGAACTTCAGTAAACATCTGTGTTGTTGATCAGGAACCTGCTGGGGGACAATCCCACAGACAAGCTGGACATTAAGATGAACCCTGACGGCAGCGGACAGCTCTATGTCCCCGGACTGACCGAGTTCACCGTCCAGAGCCCCGAGGACATCAACAGGGTGAGGACCACTTCCTGCTGCGCCCGTCCTTTCAGTGTAAAACACCTCCAGTGAGCTGCTGGTCCCTGGTCTTTGTCTGCATGTAGAACCCAATGACCTTCTGTAAAAGTACAGTCCTGACATGGAAACGGAAATCTTTCATTCAAGGGCCACTTACTTGCTTTTTCTGGAGCTGTAATTGTGTCAGGACTGAATTTTTTTATTTCAAAATGGGAAGGAAAAAAGATGAATACGGTCAATTAATCGATCAGTTAATGAACAAAGAAACGGTTTAGGTATCAGCTGAATAATTGTTACGTGACTTCATCATTGAACGTGTCAGGTTGCAGCTTCTCAGGTGAATATTTGCTGTTTGTCGTCTTCTGTGATTTGACCTGAAACTCTGCAGACTGACAAAAGTGTGTGTGTGTGTGTGTGTGTGTGTGTGTGTGTGTGTGTGTGTGTGTGTGTGT
>JAVQJF010063628.1:0-51233 GCA_036023855.1 Gadopsis marmoratus | reverse complement strand
TAAATGATGGCATTCTATTTTGTAAAGCACTTGGTGCATTTAATATATTTGTTGTAAAGCACTTTGAACTGCATTTCTTGTATGAAAGGTGCTATATAAATAAAGTTTATTATTATTATCAAATTGTGACATTTGAGAAGCTGGGAGCAGCAAATGTTTGTCATTTTTGCTTGAAAAATGACAAACAATTATTTGATTTTCAAAATAAATTGATTAATTAGTGCAGATCTTTTTGAAGTAGTTGTAATTTCAGAAAAGACATACAGTATTAGCCCTTTTTGGGAAATATTTCTATAGGTGTTAGGGGTGTATTATGTATAAAGGAGAGTCATCCATTGCAGCATTGACTGACTGTAATCTACACTGCCTGATTTAGCTGCATCTATTTGTGTCTTTTTTTTCTCCCACCTCAGAACTGCATTACTGTACAGGAGCCTATCGCATTTCCCCCACAGACGTAAACAGTCGCCCCTCGTCATGTTTGACAAACTTTCTCCTTAACGGTAAACCCTCTTTTTAAATTGGTTTGTTGATTGATCTGCAGACTAATTGCTTTGCTTGTTGGTTGACTACTCCTTTTCTTGATTTGGCCACAGGTCGATCTGTGCTGCTGGAGCAGCCGAGAAAGTCGGGGTCAAAGGTCATAAGCCACATGCTCAGCAGCCACGGAGGGGAGATCTTCCTGCATGTGCTCAACAGTAACCGCTCCACCCTGGAGGACCCGCCCTCCATCAGCGAGGGCTGCGGTGGCCGAGTGACAGACTACCGCATCACTGTACGTTCAACCCACACCAGCTGTGTTGCAATATACATATTGCAATAGCCTTCAGATAATAACTGTCTTTTTGTCTGTTTCAGGACTTTGGTGAATTTATGAGGGAGAACCGACTCACTCCTGTTTCAGAGTCTTCCCACGATCCCTCGGGGAAGCTACCAGCTGAGAGGGCCAAATCTCAGCTGGAACGTCACACTCGATACTGGCCAATGATCATTTCCCAGACCACCATCTTCAACATGCAGGCAGTGAGCAGCACACAAACACTGCAGTTCTTCTCACTCTTATTTACTTTTGCCAAAGATTTGAAGCTTCCATCACGCTCCAAAATATTTTTTTGCTCGTGGTTCCCTGATGATAACATCTGCACACAAACGATAATCTGCCTACTGGGTGCCTCGCGAATTTGGACCATGCCGTGTTTCACATTTCTCTGCCTCCGTGTTGGCATCATCCTTCAGCTCATTCCTGTATCTGTGTGTCTTCCTGTTTTCCTCTATTAGGTGGTTCCTTTAGCTAACCTGATAGTGAAAGAGACTTTGTCTGAGGAAGACGTTCTGACCTGCCAGAAGACGGTTTACAACCTAGTAGACATGGAGAGGAAGAACGACCCTCTCCCTATTTCCACTGTGGGATCCAGAGGCAAAGGCCCCAAGAGGTATTTATTTGAAAAACATTTTGATATCTTCTGATTACCAGAAAAAAATAAGCATCAACATCATAATTTCTGAAAGTAAACAGTCAGCAGAGTCACTGATGTTTCTGCGTTGTTGTTATCCCCAGAGACGAGCAGTACCGTATAATGTGGAACGAGCTGGAAACATTAGTGAAAACTCACGCCGGAGACACGGACAGGCACCAGCGGGTACTGGACTGCATCATCGCCTGCCGCAGCAAACCCCCCGAGGAGGAGGAGAGGAAGAAGAGAGGGAGGAAGAGGGAGGAGAGGGAAGACAGGACGGAGAAAAATGGCAGCAAGGACACAGACGACAAAAGCTGGCAGGACTCGGAGAGGTCAGTGGCGCTTGGCTATTTATGTATTCAGAAGTAATAATCTTAGTTGGCGGAAAAAGAACAGTTGCCTAAATTTAGTGGCATAAATAATCTTTACTGTGGTCACTAAACGTTCTATTCTCTTATGCAACATCTTTCTTTTTGTTTTTAACCCCCAGACTAAAGGGTTTGTTGGATAAAGAAGATCAGGAGTCGGAGGTGATCAAGGATTCCCCGGATTCTCCAGAGCCACCCAACAAGAAGCCGCGTCTGTCCACAGAGGAGGTTCAGCCTCCAGAGAGAGCAAAAGGTACCAATCCTAATTTCTTTCATTTTTCATATTTTTGGGTCTTTTGGGAGGCAAAGATTGTTAGTGCAGATGTTTCTGCAAGGTTCACAGAGTTTTTAACCAGTTGAGGCAGATGACCGCCCACCCAGAGCCTGGTTCTGCTTGAGGTTTCTGCCTGTGAAGAGGCAGTTTCTTTTCACCACTGTCGCATAGTGCTGCTCATGGTGGGAATTGTTGGCTCTCTGTACATAAAGTCAGCTTAGACTTGCTCTATATGAACAAGTGCTATATGAAAGGAAAGCTAATATGATGAGGCCTACACATTTTTTTTTTTTTAAGTACACGAATTCACATCACATTTGTCAGTACTTCCCAGAAATTGTTTAATAATTTCTTAGAATATAATTAATTACATCAATGTGATTAGTGGCTGAAAAGCACCGACAATAACCTATTTATGAGCCTGGATTGATGAGCGCTTATTTTGCCAAATACCAAGTGATGACATCTCGGAGCTCTACTGGGTATGTATATTTATATCTGTCTCACTGTTGCTGCAGGTCCCGTCTCACTCCTCACCATGTGGACCAATCGCATCACTGTAGCCAATTCCAGGAAGCACCAAGAGTTTGTTGGACGAATGAGCTCCGTCAACAACAAGTTTGAGTTGTACCAGCAGCTCAAGGACGAGAATGGGTGTGTTACTGTGAAATATCAAATTTATGGGTGTAACACTGAATGTGTCCAGATTGCTTCCTATGTCTTAACTCTGTAGATGTACACTTTACAAATATAATAATACATACAAGCTAGTAAACAATTTTCTTTGTTGCCTTTTAACAAGTATGTATCAGTCTTTGCTTTTACATTTCAAACAGGATGACATCTGAGAATGAATTTCTTATGCATAAAACTTGACATTTTCTTTATTTACAGGATAGATGTTCATGAAAACGGCAAGGTCTCCAGATGAGGTTTCCACGGCTACATTGCTGCACCCCTGCCTAGGATGAGGTTGTGGACCACAGTGTTTTTCAGACTTGGGTGTCATTTTGACATTAAATAAAATGAACTCTTAATGAGGAATTTATACGTTTTTTTACCCATGATTTTGTAGATATGCTGTTCACATATTGTGTAACACAATAAAAGTTGTCAATAGAGAATTTTGCTGTTCACTTTTGCACAAAGTATATTGAATGTGGAACTGATGTCTTGTCATTAACTTGAACTAGGAAAAAAACAACTTAAAAGTGCTTTTTAAAAAAATTATTATATTCATACATACAAAATGTATAATACATTCACAGATTTGTGACATTTATGGCAGGTCTTTATTTCTCTTAGCAGTTTTTATTTCAAAATATCTTTTTTTCCAAAGTGACCAAATAGGTGAATTATGTGATTGGCTGTTGCTTTTGTGGTTGCTTTCTGCCCTGTTTGAGCTGAGGTGGAAATATTTATTATTTTACAATTTCATCATTAGAGTTTATCTGAATTTTGCCCCATGATTATTAATTTCAGTGACTCCCTTTTTTTTTTACATGATATTGAACTTTGTGACTCCTGCCTTTAAGACTGAGGATATACAATTCCCATTGACATTTCAGTCATAAAATGATAACTATTGCCTAAGTCAAAATTTCTTAAAAGTTCTTAAAATTAAAAAAATTATTGAAGAACAGGAAAAGTGTACAAGTGTTTTGCACAGAAAACTGCCCTGATAGTACCTGAAAACATTTTAGGAATTGAACTGAATGCAAAGCACTATACCAAGGGGAATGGTATGCATGCGTGTTAAAATGTTTAAATACACTCATTTAATAGTCATGAATCTGAATCATGTTTGCTTCTGTGACACTGGAAACCTTTTGGTTTTCTTGTTACAACATCAAAGCACTCTTGTTTGAGGCTGTAGTGCCTTGTCAAAAGCTTTCCTTTCTTACTCACATGTTCATGGAAGTTGCGCCTCATCTCCTTGCGAGAGGTGGTGGAGGCAGTTCAGGTTGGAATAGCGGACGCCGCCTTGGTCTTATGGCGCTCTGATCCCTGCTTTGAACTGACGGCACCCTGCTTGCAGGCCAGATTGCCACAGTTCTTGACCTTCCACGACCTTTGCAGGAATGGAGAACTGCAGCAACGAGGAGGATGATCAGGATGAGAAGGCAGACAACAAGGAGAGCTGTGAACATGCCAGCCATCCACTGATAGTGCTTAATCTGTTGTGAGGTGGCAGTGATAGCTGGAGATGCAAAGACACAGGTGTTAGAGGTGGGACTCAGGGAAGTATTGGTGCCTAAACCTGGAGTCTGGGTAGTGTGGACAGCTGGGGTATATCCATCAAACATGGGAGTAGAAGTAGTGGAGAATCAGTCTTGTCTGAAACACAGGTCCAAACTCAGCGATTGGGAACTCGAACCATTGTATCTGTAAACGCAGGGTTGACTGATCCATCTGCAGACCTCATTGCCAACCACATGCTCCGTATTTATTCAACACGGCACTGTCTAAATCTATTATCACCCGTCCCACACAAGCTGTAGTTGTACCAGGACACCGTAATGGATCCAGGCCTGATGGAAACTGGAGAGGTGATAGTTGCCAGAGCTGTTGAAGAAGCAGGACAGTTTTCTCAGCAATAGTTCCACCCTGTGGCAGTGACAGAAAATCGAGAGACGAGTGCGTTGAGCTGTCAGGGTGAAAACATGACACGGGTCGACAGGGCTACAACGGAGATCCAGGGTCAGAGGCAGCCAGGTGCTGAGGCCCCGTCTGTCCCGGGCGGCCAGAAGGAAATGCTGAGGAGCAAACTGCAGGGCCAGTTCCAGAGCAACACCATGATGCTCCAGAGCATCCAGGACCACCCAGATACCAACGCCGATGAAAGGCCCGTCAATCAACCTAATCTCCAGACAAAGATCATCTGCCTCACCATCTTCTGGGTCTAGGAAGGCTTTAGGTGGGATTAAGTAGTGGAAGGGGAAGCCAACAGTTTCCATCAACACTGGAATAGACTGCAACACTTTAGGTGGGAGATTCATGGAACCTTAAATCTAAAATGAAAATGTGTCCATTATTGCACAGAAAATGTAATAAACATGTATATACACAATAAAACATTTATATATTTAATCATTTCTAGAATATATTTCAGTTTTTGATACAATAAAGCTATGTATTTGGGTAAAGATTACTTCTAATGCTCTGCTTCACAGACACGTTGGCAGCTTCCCACTACAACCAGTTTCTCTAGTGCAACTGAGATTGACAGAAAGTTCCTTGTTCAGTGATAATGGCACCCTTGATGCTACTCACTTGAGAAGGAAGCTTGGGAGGTTGTTGACTGCACTGAGCTCTGTCTTCTATATGAGGAAAGCACTTCAGCCTGCAATGATGTTAATGATGTGGTTGACATCTCATAAAATCGACGTGCCTGGAATCTGCTGCGTGTGACGTCCTTTCGCGATTGTCCCACTGCTGTCTGTTTGGCAGATTAACAAGGAATTCTCTATACTGACACAATTGCCACTGAGGGCACATACTATGTGTGGTGCTAAAGATTTATGTGTGATTACTGAGAAGCCGCTATCTTCTAGAGAAGGAAGAGTGTCTGAAATGTCCAGTTTTGGAGTGGCTGTTACATGGTTGATTTCTGCAGTCTTAGCGGCAGACAGATGCATTGTTGGGTTTGACGTCTGGGTTGGAAACAATCGTCCACTTGAATCAAACATTAAAAGCTGTGATGGAAAATCAGTCCAGTGCTTCTCATCTTGTGAATAACTTGTCATAAAGTCCAGAATGTGCTCCCCTGTGTCCTGGAGGTAGGTACTTTTGATGGGAGGGTTACAACCCTTTACATACGCATGATCCTGTGCCACAGATTGGCCACATGATGGTGAATGAAGGATCAAGATGATGCATTTGATGAATTAAGAACGTAGTGTTTGGTTCCTGAACAGCAGAGGGAGCCGTTGGATCAAAAATGATCCTCGGATACTAGTCTAGTGCTCTCAAATACTGAAAGAGGAACTGCATAGGTCACACTTGGGCCTGGTGCAATTGTAGTAAGGGCTGCTGTATTTAAATACATGCTTGTTGTTCCAGGGACATAGGTTATGTGGGAAAACACAGATAATGGGACAGAAATTATATGGTGGGTTTGAGTTAAAGCAAGGCTTGTCTGAAGAGCCCAAGATGGGCATGTTGGTTGTAGGGACATAAATAAATCATCTGAGTTTAATGTCTACATTAGTGCATTTTGATCAAAATATAAGTCTGGGCTTGATTTCAACTGCAAGTCTGTTACAACTGGGCTTTCAAGATGCTTTTGCAAAGAGACACCAATATCAGGTGGCAAAGATTTGTGGCATTGTAGGTCATGATGCTTTGGGAGACTCTGCAGTAAATACTGGATTTATAATATTGGGTGTCTCAAGTTGTCCACTATAAAGGCCAAGCTGGTAAAATAAATCTGGTGTAAACATTGTCTCTGAGGGCTCCAACAAGGACGTTGCGATCAAAGGCTCCAATTCAGGTTGTCCACACAGCATCAGCCTTAATGTGTTCGATGACACATCCTGAGTTGTTACATCCTGATTCAGAACTGAGGACAGATGTTGGATTGTATCAAAGTGTTGAGTTACTGATAGTTGCTCGGTCATTAAATATGAGGTTGGTGACACATTTGGAAACAGCTGAGGATATGGTATTCTGTTTGATGGTAGCAGTGACTGTACTGTCTTTAATCTGGAGTTCAGAAGTAGGACATGATTATAATTCTCTGCCAGTGGTGGATGAGAAACAGCTGGGAGGTTATAAAGTGTTGGTCTGGCAGACTGGTGGTCTTTAATTGACCCTTGGTTATAGACAATATGTTCTATGAAAGAGAAAAAGCAGAGTACAGGTCAGTACAATGGAAAAATATGAGTTCCATGAATGCAGTACATTATCAAATTAAAAGAAGTGATCAATGCTGTTGTCTGCTGCTGGATTATTGAATGTTCCCAGAAAAAGCAGTAAGAAAATCGGGGATGCAGCCTTTATCAATTACGCCCCAAAGCTATGGAACACACTGCCAATAGACATCAGGGAGGCCATATCTTTAAGAGCAAGCTTAAAAGTCATCTTTTTCACATTAGCCTTTAATTAGCCATCTGCAATTTGAATTTTAGTTGCTTTTTTAAATGTTATTTTCATGCACTGCTGCACTTGTTTTAAATATGTAAATGTTATGCTTACCATTTCTTACATTCTGTACAAGTTTTAGTTCTCTTAACTGCACTTTATTTTATGTATGTTTTTCCACATACTGAAGTCAACCGAAGGCAGAAAGACCCACAAACCAGCTTCAACTGAAGGCAGCTGCAGTAAAAACCTGGCAAAGCATCTCAAAGAAGGAAACTCAGCATTTGGTGATGTCGATGGATGAAAATTCTTTGCAGTCAATCCCAGAACCCAAGTATTAAAAATAATACTTATATATATAAATAATGGGGGACTTTGTATAAAAATGGCTGTAATTCCTAAACGCTTAATGTGATATTTTTGTCAAACCCCTAGAATTAAAGCTGAAAGTCTACTCTTCAATCACATCTTGATTGGTTCATTTCAAATCCATTGTGATGGTGTACAGAGGCAAAAGTACAAAAATGGTGTCACTGTCCAAATACTTATGGACCTGACTGAGTGAATGCAGGTTTAAAATGATTTATAATTCATACTGTCATCATTTGATCCTCAACATACATGCAACTCTAACATAGTCATTTGTTTTCCATGTCATTCCTGCTTCTCATATTTCATCTCACTACATTAGCGCATATGTTCTTCTATTTATTCATCCATTGAGTTGTGGGCTCCCCTTCAAAAGGGAGGTCAGGTCATTACAACATATGACTTGAATGACTAAGCACCCAGAACAATCCCATAGAGTCATACTGTATAGAAGTCAACAGCAGCAGACTTACCCAGTGAGCTCACTGTCGGCTGATTTTCTGAGTCAGTGTGGCTAGCTCTATAAGAACCAGTCCAGAGGGGGGTTTCCTTCGGGTGGGGTCGGAGGGTCAGACAAGTGCCGAGCGATTGTCTGTCGACTGCCTCATGTGTCAGCGTGGAAGTACCACTGTAAAAGGCTGGGGTCAGCGACAGTGAGGGGTAAAGACTGTGCATTGTGGATGATTGTAACAATGGCAGTGTCAGCTGATGGTTCCCCAACAAACATCCTGACTGTCCTCCTATCATCAGTATATTATTCTTATATTGTCCAGTCATGTTTGCGTCCTTTCTTACCATCGCACGGTACTGCTGCTGCACTTTAAAGTCCCATAATGCTTCTGTTGTCTGCTTAATCACCAGGTTCTTAATCTGCAATGTTAAAGAGATCAAAATTCTGACAAGACTGCGTGTAACAACAAGTCAGTGATGTTTCATCACATAAACGATGTACAGCAAAGCGGTGCCAACAAACGGTGTACGTTTACAATATGGCAGAACCTGATCCTCAAAGCAGTCATTAACAGAGCACTTTCTCTGCAGGTACTGTATGCTGCTGGAGGTCCAGTTACAAGTCAGTAGTTGTTCCAAGGATACCTGCAATGCTACCAAAGACACTATCAATGACTATTGTGCACTTGATGTTTTTCGCTTTAAAGCGTACATATTACACTTAAAGGTAGTACCTGTGCAGATATTACAATCAATTTGTGTTTACATTATTTGTGCAGGGAAGGGTTTTAAAATGTATTTTAAAGACAAGTGAAATCAGTTTAAAGTGTCCTGTAGTAACAAGGACAGCACTGTTGTCCCTGTCTAAGTTAGTTTTAAAAAGGATTTTCTTTTTTCTGAATTTGTAATTCTGTATTAAATGTTAACAGTTGGAAATGGAGGAAACTCTTGCAATAACATATTTAAAGTTGGTATACGATTTGGGAATCCTTATATTTATCGGCAGACTTTCTGATAATCAAACTTGCACTTTTGTGTCAGCAATGCAGTCAAGACAAAAGTTAAGAAAACATTTTAGACAATGACAAAACTTATAACACAGGCAAACAGTGCAAGTTGTACATCCAATGGTGTTACAAAACACAAGCACAGGAGGTTTTCATGTTTGACGTGTCCAACGCGAATAAAGCTTCTGCATAAACTGCATTTACAAGATTTCATTGGATTTAGGTACTGTCCTGCCAGGAATGACACCATGTCATATGTGTGCTAGCTCATGCTGTTAACGTACACAAGCAAACTAAATAAGACTTAAACCTGCATCAGAAATGTTTTTGGTCTCTTGGGGGAAGCCGAAACAAACTGTACACAAGGCAAACACATTACCATCTTTCAAGTTGACATGATAAACTTGTTAGCTAACAGTTACTTATTGACACATCCAGCAAACACAGGGCAACATTAGCATTCATTTGGAGTCGTGTCTTTTATATATATATATATAAATAATATAAGTCCGATATTCACCCTTCTTTTGGCTCTATTTTGGGTCTCCACCAACTCCTGAGAGAAATATCTGGCTCTTTATCTGATAAATTAAATCTGGATGATTCATGGGCCCCAGCTAGAAAATAATTTTATAACAAGTGCTATACAAAAGAAAATATGTGATGAAAATGTGTATTAATGCAAATCAAAACGTTTGTGACTAGTGGAAAGTTTTGCTCTCAAACCTATTCTGTTTGACTGCATACAGAAGTCACAAATGTACCTCCACACTATTGAACCAAATCAGCAGCCGAATAGTAGTCAGACAGGATTTTATGTCAAATGCTACACCCAGTCTACACAACCCCCAGAGGAAAGGTAATCACCCTTCTTCCTCACCGTTGTGATAGTTGGCTTTGAGGATCTCTACTCAATTTGTACTCTTCTGAACATTTTCTAATGGCAAATCAGGTAATAAAAAAATACATTATTGTCACAATTATTATGAGAGAAAACATATTCTAATTGTCTTTTTATCTTCAAGTAACAGGTTTTCCTTTGGACCATTATATTTCTGCAGGTTTGAATTTAGTACTTTTCTTATATTTAATGAAATCAGACAAATACTGGCATAATGATAAACAGTATAATAAAAAGTATGAGAAATGCAAAAGCAGATTCAGCAGAAATGAAAGAGTCTGGGTAATGCAGTACACACTGATTAATGTATCCTTCAAATGAAATTGCATAATGTGAGCCCATTGTGTGTACATGCTTGTACATGTGTATGTAGCTAGTAAGCAAGGCGGTATCTTAGAACATTTTTGAATCGCAGCCGCAGTATCCTAAAAAAACACTGGTTTCATTTTTATA
This sequence comes from Gadopsis marmoratus, assembly GCA_036023855.1. Lineage (NCBI taxonomy): Eukaryota > Metazoa > Chordata > Actinopteri > Centrarchiformes > Percichthyidae > Gadopsis > Gadopsis marmoratus. The sequence goes on along the minus strand of JAVQJF010063628.1, from coordinate 40,872 downwards.
TACATTGATGGTTGTGACGGAACTTTCCTTCTATAGAATAAAGGTAATAGGACACAGTGGTTCCCCAGGTCAAATTCAGGTCATTTGAAAACCTATAAACAGTATAAACAGGTCTATACAGTGACTTTCAGAGCAATATTTAAGCTCTCTGTCTTTGAGGATTACTTTCAGTGTGCAGCTGTCCTGATAAGGCGAGGCTGGCTCTGTCTCTCAGGAGACCAAGGCCATTGGAGATAAACAGCCTTATGCACCAGACTCCACAATGATATACTGTCTCATCAGGTGTAGCGTGCTGGCTGATTGGATTGGTGGCCCCGCCTTCCCAGTAGACGAGGGTTGCACACAGGGAGAGAAAGACTGGACACACACGGGCCCAAGTGGAACTGTGACATTTGCATTTTTTGTTTTCAATTGTCTGAAATTTTGTGGACCAAGCAAGATTTTTTTTCTTTGACTTATGAAATTAATCAATCACTCTTAAAAACTGCCTGGACGTTTTAATAACTATGTTATTGAGACTCTTCCAAGGATTGTACTGTTATTCAGAATAAAAGAAATGTTGCCAAATCAGATTTCACCATTTTAATTTGACCTTCTGTCAATATGAAAATACAAATACTTTCTTGTATTAAAACACCAGCATTCATTTGTGTACTTGTGCATGCATCAGAAAAGTCTCTTCTTGCTTGAATATTTTGCCGCACATCAAACACTAGAAAGACGTTTTGTTCGAGTGGATCGTTACGTGCCTTTTCTGTGCTCTCAAAGCGTGAAAGGATTTTGGACACACCGAACACCTGTATGTTGGCGCATGTGAACCGTCATTAGGCACTTTGCTATGAAACCTCTCCCGCAGTGTTTGCACGTGTACGGACGCTCACCTGTGTGAAGCCTCACGTGTAGCTTTAACTCCCCGGAGGAGAGAAAAGCCTTCCCACATTCTGTACACAGATAGTTCTTTTCCCCTCTGTGCATCAGCATGTGTCTCGTAAGGTGCTGGATCGAAGTCTTTCCACAAATGTGACATCTATAGTGTCGGTCTCCCGTGTGAATGCGAACGTGCAAACCGAGGTTATATGAAGACCTGAACCCCCGGCCACAGTACGAACACAAATATGGCGCCTCTCCTGTGTGAATCCGGTGATGCACATTCAGGGACGCCCTGGAAGAGTACTTCTTCTCACACTTGTCGCAGTGGAATGGCAGTGTGTGCGTATTTATGTGGCTGTTCAGGGTTGACACATCCTTGAAGACCTTCGCACAATACTTGCAAGTGTTTAATGTGCTCCTAATCTCAGGAGTGCACGTTTCAGCGTCTACCTCTAGGATGTTGTCCGCCTCAGGTTTGTCAGACTGAAGTTGGCTGGATTCCTGGATCAGATGAGCCTTTCTGATGTGCTGCAGAAGACCTGACACTTGGCTGTCGGAGTAGGGGCACAAAGAGCAGGTCTGCAGTCTTAAAAGCGCATGATTGTTTAAATCTGAAAGAGACAAGATGAGATTCAATTTTAGTGCTACAGAAATGAAGGTAATATAAACGTTAACTGGAGTGTTTTTTGTCAAGATTATAGACCTTTCCAATACTAATTTATAAATGTCTTTGAATCTGTGATAATCAATTATTGTAATATTACAAACAAATGAAAAAGGTTGTATGAATATGGAAATACAATGGGGAAGCAATCATTTTCAATGGTGTCTAAAGCAAAATGCTGCCATACTTGCAGCTGTCAGGTCATCGCTTTGTTCATCTATCAAGTTTAGGTCTTCATCTCCTTTGCTACAGTCCACTCGAGTCGGACTGACATCAGTTTGGCTTTCCTCAACAGGCTCCTCATCCTCGCTACAGTTAAACCGACTCTCATCTTCACCGCCTGTGGACAATTCCTGTGGCTCTGAAGCAGGTTGCTTGAAGTTTGATTTGTAAGGAAGAGACAGCCTCGGCAAAAACAGACTCTGAGTTTGAGAGTAGACTGTGAGGAGAGTAAAAAAAAAAAAAAAAAAAAAAAAACATCAAAAAACAAATCAATTTATTATTTTCTTTTGGGTGCAAACATTAGACCACTGTTGCTTTCCAGGCCATTTTTCTCTGGTTGAAACACTTTTCAACAGCAGGGGCCTTATAATGTGGTCATATTTACTGAGCTAAAGAGACATCGTCATATCAACGTTTAATCGTGAGTGGATGTGTGCCATTAGATTTGTGAGACAGAGACATTACCAGAGTATCAAATCTCACACCAGGGTCCGTCTCAGTAACTGTTTTTTTCCGCTGCAGTATAACTGCTGCTCCCACATGCACTGATCACATACTGTAAATAGCATGTAAGCAGTGTTACCTGTGAGTGCACTGGGAATATGGTTGTGTGGGTTGTAAGTTATTACTATTATGTGGGCTGTGTTATTGTATTTATTTTTTTTTTTTTTTTTAAGTGAACATGTCTTATGGCCTAAGAGTTTAACCACTTAAACACCAAGCAATTACAGTGCTGAATAATCAGGCATCATTTTCAAAGTCAGAAAATGTTCCAAGAAATTTTCACATTGTGTCTCTTAAGAATCTCTGGATGGTTTAGGTGGCCTCTGGCAGATTTACTGTAGAAGATGACTTACCCATGGTTGTACTTCCTGACTGTAGCTGGTGGAAGTGAAGTAGTTCCTTCAGCTGATCTGCTTCCAAAACCAGTTGTCCACATTCTTCCACGACAGAGGGGACGGTGCTGAGCCACTCTGCAGTCTGTGAAGTGTATGCAAAACTCATCATGAAACAAAAAAAGACCATGTTAATACATCATCATCAATCATTCCCTGGCTCTTTACTCAGTATCTTGCTTAGCAGCAGTTACCTTGACGAAAGCCTATTGTGCCAAAGTGTGATCAGAACTTACATTTATATATTCAGATAAATCCCCAAATTTGCAAAGAAATTATGACATGGCATTTTCAAACATTTCAATTTGAACAAAGTGTTGATCCATTTAAAAATGTCCAGTACCTGTTTAATATTTGGTATAGGCAAAAGATTATCCAGTTTAGAGATGAATTTCCATACTAATGTGTGCAATATGGCTTCATACTGCTGGCCATAATGGATGGGAAAGACCTCCTGGGGAAAAATTAAAGTGAAATATCACTTTCACATTATGCATTATGTCAGGATTATGTCTCTCATCGAAATATGATTTGAACTACTTGACTTATTGTCTTCACCTTAATATTTACTTACAAAAGTATTAATACACTGATGAATCACAAGTCACTGACTGTAGTTATAATATATTGATAGTTGATAAAAACAGGCTTATCAGATCCAACTTTAATTATGATAATAGTGTTAAAAATGTCTGACCTTGAAAAACACCTCTCTCCCCTCTGTGTCATCGAGCAGGATATGAACAACCTTCACAAAGTTGGACTTTGAATTTTCCAACTCCTCCAATTCCTGTTAAGCGGTGTCAAAAGCAAACAAACAAATGGGATAATAATAAACACGTTGGTTCCCAAAGAGTGATTCAGGGTCTCTTTCGACCAATCACCACATGTTCATCCTATGTGCTTTCATTTGACATTACAGAGGCAGAAAAGACTCATTAGAAAACTTTGTACATCCATGACAACAGCTGCTAGCTCAGTCTCAGTATCTGGTTTACGACAGGCAAGGACTTTATCCATGATGGCGAACCATCTGCTTTTGCTTTTTAGAGCCCTTCTGTTCCTTAACCTTTCTGTACTTTTGTTTCAGCAGTCTTATTTTTACTTTTAAGTAGCCGACACACTAACAAACTAAATTAATAAAACATAAAGAGGTTAGGAGAAGCAGAGGAGCTGGTTGCAGAAGCATGAAGTACGGTGTCACTTGCAGAGCAGGTAAACTAAATTAAAAATATAAACAAGAAATAAAATTCAAATGGGTGAAAACGGCGCAACTACCACTGAAGAGCAGATGCAAGGAGGCTTCAATTAAACATCAAGGAGACATTTGCATGGACTAAAATCCCACGAGAATAAAGGAGACAGGGAAAAACATCAAAGAACTACAATAAAAGGCAATCATAAAGACTAACATGGGGCCCACCCACCCTGAGCGTTAGAGGGGAGGGGAGAAGATCGTTGCCTCGGGCAAAGTGAGGTGGAGATCCATGCAGGATGTCCTCAGTGTTCTCTCAAAGGAATAAAAGAGGAATACTACTTAATTTGGACTTTGAAAGGTCTGCATTTGACCTCAACCTTCCCCTTCTGTCCCTTACAAGAACAACTGAAGCAGCTTGTCCTACAATGTGACAACAACCGAGCATCAGTTCAGTGTCTACCACACAGCTAAAGCCTCGCTATGGTGTAGCTAATGTAGCTAATGTACCAATATAACCTATTCCACACTAAATATTACCATTTTTAATTATGCGTGACACTCTCAGTAAAATTAGCTTTCCAAAATCATTGCCTTATTTAAGACCCATTTAAAGCTCCATTACAAAATATCTTTGATATTAACAGTGGATCAACTGACACCATGTAATGTGAACGCGGTGCTTATACTGCAGATCCAACTGAGTCAACACACCGCCCTGCAGCTCTATGCTGCTTTCAGTTCAGTATTCGGACACACCTGCAGACTTACCCCCAGATCACAGGCGGAGCCCATTGTGAGGTTCTGAATGACCCCCAGGTGAGGCTGCAAATTCAGCAGGTTGGCTGTGCTCACACCGCGACACAATTCCAACACCATCTAAAACAGACACAATTACAGACACTTAATTATTGTTGTACTGTTGTTTGTGTAATAACAAAATGTTACATTGTAATGTTCTAAATAATAAAGTCTGCCAACAACAACAAATACACGTGAATTATTTATTGTTAGAAGTCCACTTCACTGACAAACCAACTTTTACCGTATAAAGATAAATGAAGGAAAAATGCTAATTATGAAGTGCTTTGATGCGTCTTACCCTTGCCCTTAGTCTGAGCAGGAGTTGCACTTTCTCTCTGGGCGTCAGCAGCTCTGGCACCAGCTCTGTTACCAACCTCACCAGCTCCTCCACCTTTCCATAATGTAGCACATTACAACACTGGACCACTTGCCAGGCAAAGGCACACATCAGACGCAGAGTTGGAACCAGCAGGCACAACGAGGAGACAGACAAGCGGCAGCCTGCAAATGAGATAAGAAAAATGTAGCTTACAGAACATAACTTGCAAATAGATGGATTTGACAAATTTGACAAGCTCCAAACCAAGTATAGATGGTCCCACCATACATTTGCAGTCTCCTGCATAAAGTAACATAATTCAGAAGATAATTTCTAATGTGGTAACCTAATTTTACCATCAATGACCCAATATCGTACAAAAAAAAAAAAACTGTCATTTTATTTATGGCTCCATGTTGGAAGATTGTAAGCCACAGTAAAGTACAAAAACAACTGCTTATTTTACCTAAATCTTCCACTGTTTCTAAACGGTCTTGCTGTGATGTCTGCAGAGATGTGGCAGCTGATTCCATGACCATAGCTGCTTGTTTACACTCAGCATCTGGCTTACGACGACCAATTACTTTATCCATGATGGCGAACCATCTGCTTTTTTTCTTTTTAGAGTCCTTCTGTTCCTTAACCCTTCTGTACTTCAGTTTCAGCAGTCTTATCTTTGACCTGCATTGGCTGGTGGTCTTATCAAAGCCCTGAGTGGCGAGATCGGAGCTCAGCTGAGCGAACACGCTCTCATTTCTAGTTGATTTAAGCTGCTCCTGGACGCTCTCCTCTGCCCGGCTGAGCAGCACTTTGACTTCATCTGGTGCCCAAACTTCCCGGAACGTATCTGCTGAAAGCAATTTAACCTACTTAATACAGTAACAGCTGTCAAGGATGCAGACAAACCTCTTCGTCGTGAGGTTTAAAACAACATACCTTTCACATGCTCATCCTCTGGTGGTTTAGGTTGTGTGAGCACAGCAGATGAATCCACCTCTGTAGAAGTTGCTCCACCAGGGCCAAGGACTCCATCCAAAATAGCAAACCAGTCACTCTTAACATCCCTGTATGGTTCCGCTTCCTTGATTTTTCTGTATTCCTCTTTAAGGTTATTCACTTTAAGACTGCACTGAAGTGGTGTCTTGTTAAACCCCACCAACGCAAGTTCACTACTGAGGTACTTAAACACTTGATTGTTTGTTGCTTTGGTGAGAAGCTGTTTCTGAATGTCTGGTTGCGCCCAGAGGGTCATCAGCAGTTGGACTTCATCAGGAAACCACCGGGTTCCATCTGGGAAAGACAACAAAGGAAAATTAAAAGGAAGTTAAATAAAAGAAATATACACAGACTGATATAAAAAAATGACATTTTATGCAGACTGGGGTTCAGTGCCTGGCTCTTATTCCAAAGATGAAGCATAACTACGCAACATACAGAAAATACAGAGACAACGTAAAAGAGACGCACAATGTTGGTCAGTATTAAATATAAAAAGTTAAGCAAACAGTTACTTACAGTATTTACATAAGCTTACTTATTTAAGCAGCACAAAGACATTCATGAAAGGAGCTGCATTCAAGGAGAATTTACCATTAAGAGGTCAACTCAGCCAAATTTAAATAACTATTGAGTTTCCTGTAGAGGTAGCAACTCACAGATCAAAATCACCAAGACCATGACCATAAAGGCTTCTCTGGCCAACAATGTGCAAAATTCAATCATCTATATTTTCACAATCAGATATTGACACTGACTGATGTGCCATTTCTTATGGCTCAATAACATGAGATAGGAGCTGAGGCTGGTCAAAAGTTCCTCCCTTTGTACACATAAAGAGGCTGTTCCTGCGCTGTCCCAAGGCATCACCAAATGCTTAATATCCAATGGGGAGCAGCTAATGTGTTCTCTAGTAAAACCTGCTGTATGTAGGTTGTTTGAAATTGCGCAAATTAAAAACAAAAAAAATTTACGTTAAACTGAAAACAATCTTCAGATGGTGACAACTGCTAACCAGCATTTGGTTGGTCACTAGTTTTAATTCCTACTTACTGTCAGTGTCCACATCCAGGACAGACGGTGTCTGACTGAGCAGTGAGGGCTCTGTGGAGGGGGGCTTTGTTGTTTCTGGACATCTTGCTGCTGCAGCCTTGGAACTGAGGACATCATCCATAATGGTAAACCACACATTTGTACGAGTGCTGTTGCTTCCACCTCTGTGTGGGCTGTATTTGATTCTCTTGTATTCCTGCTTCAGCTTCTTGATTTTCTCTCTGCACTTCTTTGGTGCTTTGCTGAAGCCAAGTGATGCTAGTTTAGCACTAAGGCGAGCGTAAACTTTATTATTCCTCATGTTGAGGAAAAGCTCTTCTTGAACAGCGGGATTTGCCCAAAGTGTCAACAATGCTTGGACCTCTCTGTTTGACCAACAGCACAAGGGCGTCTCTATGAAAACAAGAAAGTAGATGAACTAAGTACATTTTAAGAAGGCAATTAATTATTTGAAGGCTAATTAAGTGAATTCTCAGTTAAAGACGGTGTCCCTCTACCAGTGTAGTACACTTATTCTTACTGGCATGTAGCCTCTGACCACTGAGTTTGCTTTGTTTAGATGCTTTTGAGACACTGTTCCTTTGAAAAACTACAACACTCATCGAGTCACACACTTCAGCCTCATCTGGTTTAGTTCTAAATATCACTTCAAAGCAGTGTTCAACATAAAGGCAAGTGTTTTAGAATGAAGAGAGGTTTTTTCTGTCATGTGGGGACAATTATAGAACACAACTAGTACTATACAGTAAGGCGTACAAAATATATTTCTTCATTTGGCAGAATGAGCAAACTTATTTATGAGTATATTTATCTCTTATCCTCAAGCTAACTTCTTGCCTTGGACTGACGTTTTCACTGCAGTGGAGGTCCTAGTGGTACTTGTAGACGGGCCTTCAACGTCTTCAAGTCGAATGGGGAAGAGGCCTGGGTCTCGTGGGTTCTTTGAGGGGCAAGGTGTTGCGGCTCGTGTAAGGCAGGGTATGAACGAGCTCTTGCAGCGTCCAGGAATGTCTGTCGTAGTGGATACATCTGCAAGTAAAACATACATTGTCTTAATTAAATCAGTACAGGCAAAAAGTATTTTTGCACTGAGTTTCCCTTTTATTTTATTAACATGAATCTACCAAAAACAAAGTCCTGTCCGCATTAACTCGACTTCAGCTGTCTGTATTTTTATAATTTAATACATTTGTATAAGCCACTTGACAAGAGTGGGGGGGGGGGGGGGTTTCTTGGATGGATGATTAAAACATGACGGAGATCCACTATACATTGACTGTATTTTGCATTTGTATTTAGAATGTTTTATATTGTTTGTGTTTACCTGCCAATGAGCTGCAGGTAAATTCAAACAACTGTTTGTCTGTATAAGGCCCCTGACAAACCCAGGTGAAGCATTGAACCACGATGGCTTTTTTGATTGATTGAAGAACATGAGATAAGCTAAATATGTCGCCCACCCCACTCCTCTCCTATTACAACAACAAAGACAGCTCACCTGTTCCGAAGGCTGAAATCATGAATCCAGGCATCACGGTGGCTGACTGTTCTGTGTGGTCTGTTGTAGCTGCTCTTTCCCTCATGATAGTGTCCATAGCGTCATACCACCTGAAGGTCTTTCCTACGTCCCCACTTCCGTCGCTGTCTTTTTTTATTTTCCTATATTCTAGTTTAAGCTTCTTTATCTTCTCCCTGCACTGTTTCGCAGAGCGACTCACCCCGACGGCAGACAGTCTACCTGACACTTCCCTGTATACGTTCTCGTTCCTAAACGACTCCCCCAGGTCGCGCTGGATGTTTTCTTCCGACCACACAGCTATAAGCGCCTTAGTCTCTCCGTGAGACCAGTTCACCTGTGGCTCCATTCCGTTTTCTGTCTTTTTGCTCTTAAACCAAGAACAACTCACAAGAGAGGTGAATGTTTTCCTTTTTATTTTTAAAATGGCGCTCCTTCCACTTGTCGCTTGAGTGACGTCACGTTGTTTGAGCCAATCAGATGACAGTCGCCTAGCTCCGGCTCGGCTGAGGGCGGAGCCAGCGGTGGTGCCCGGAGCTGCGAACATGAACCTGAAGGCCTGATGACGGCATGTCTCGCATAGCTTGTATTTTGAATAAGTGTCAATATGTCAGATAACGTTATGGCTTTTGAGCACCGGTAGCTTGACTAACTAAACATAAACACCTATTTAGGTCCCATGTCAGGGCTCATGTTTGGTAAACCCCAACGTTCAACAAACACCCCTAAGACAACAGTCCTTTACTATGTATATTTATTTTTCTGAAAAACATGAACAACAAAAAATATTGAGAACAGAGTATTACTTAATACCTTATGTACATGGCTGCTCACAATTGGATAAGTCAAGGTAAGATTGACAGCACAACTTCATCACACATTTGCATAATGTTTATTGTATCCTAGCTAAATTTAAATTCTCTGTTTTGTGTTAATTCACAAACACTATTAGAACAACAAAACTGCATCTACTGCTGATTAAAAGTAAAATCCTAATAAACACAAACCAACCTCTTCTCACTCTAAAACAAAAGCAAAGTAGTTGTGATGTTGACAGCTCAAGGTTACATAAAAAAGCACGTGGTAAAAGTAGATTTGAATCACTACAATTTCCACAAGGAGACAGTAACAAAGATAAAACATTTCCTAGTGACACCACAACATTTTAGTAAATGGACAAATTATCTAGTCACATGCACTGAAATACTTTTATTGGATTGTTTTACATGACGGCTTTCTCTTAAGGACTCGCTTTTTTCAGGGAGCGTCTTGAAAAGCAGTGTTTGGAAGTTAATATTTATTTTATCCAATTGTGCTACCTTCATCTACATATTTCTCAAAATGTTAACAGCTTAGGGTAACTTCATTACCTAAAGTAATTTTGGCACATCACCTGGTTACTATGAAAAACAGCACTGATGTGCAGTGAAACAATGTACTTTATTAGTCGAGATGCTCCAGCTGGCAAACGATCGGTTCCAGCTAATACCCATTACAAGTCAAAATGGTAGTCTTTAAATTTGGTAACCAGAAAAAAATTATCCCAACATCATTCAAAATGTGGTTTCACCACAAAACCACCACGGTGACCTGATCCCCACCACAAGGTAAGAGACCCTGACAAAACCCTTGAAAATGACATGGGTCACTTATGCAGTGGCTTTCTGAATTAGCAAATGAATGATTAGTTATCAGATGTTCTCAGTGATTAGGATCAGCCCTGGAACCTCCAATAAGAGCATCCTTATTTATTGCAAAACATGTTTCTTTGATTAATAATCATCGCTAGCCTCGTCTTCCTCGTCATACTTCCTCTTGAGGGAGTGCTTCTTGTGCTTACCCCTGTGCCTCCGTTTACCAGAGAAGTCGGGGTTAGCATCCCGCGTATGCAACTGCTCATGCTTCTTAAGAAGGCCGGGGACGGAGAATCCCTTCCCGCACGTGTCGCACGTCCAGGGTTTCTTGCACGTATGAGTCCTTTTGTGGACGTTCAGGTGGGACGCCAACTTGTAGGTCTTCCCGCACACGTCACAGCTGAACGGGCGCTCGTTGGTGTGTAACCTGATGTGGACCTTCAGATTCCCGACTTGAGTGAAGCTCTTCTCACATATGGAGCACCGGTAGGGTCTCTCTCTGGTGTGGATCCTCAGGTGAACCCTCAGGCAGTACTTGCTAGAGAACTTCTTTTGGCAAACCTGGCATGGGATCTTAGCTTTGGGCACGTGGTCTTGCTGGTGCCTCTTCAGGTCAGACAAATAGACGAAGGTCTTTCCACACTGGGAGCAGAGATACTGACGCTCGCCGATGTGGTAGCCCATGTGTCTCTTCAACAAGCTGGGGACGAGGAACCTCTTCCCGCAACGCTCGCACATGTGAGGACGATCTCTGGTGTGCCAGCGCTCGTGGTTCGACAGCTTGAAAGCCGTTGGGAAGCTTTTGCTGCAGTGCTTGCAGGGGAACGTCATCTGGCTTGTGTGGCACTCCATGTGCCTTTTGAAGTAGGTGGACTGCGTGAAGCCCTTGTTGCAGATGTTGCAGTAAAAGGGCTTTTGGCCGCTGTGGGCCAGCATGTGCTTCGTCAAGCTCTGCAATTTGGTAAAACACTTGCCGCACTGTCCGCAAGCGTAAGGACGTGCCGTGCTGTGGGTCTTCAGGTGGTTGTTGAGGAATGCCTGTGTTCTGAAGCTTTTGTTGCATGCTGTGCACATGAAGGGCTTCTCTCCTGTATGAATGCGCTCGTGGTCCATTAGCTTGGACTGATAAGGGAAGCTCTTATCGCACACACTGCAAGTGAATCTGTCAGCTGGAGGCCTGATTTGCTTTTTTCTTCTTATGCTTGGCTTCATGTCATCCCCTGCGCTGAACCTGTCTGGAGGAAGTGGTGGCAGAGCTGGGAGTGAGAGTGAGTTGGTGGCGATCTGTGACACCCACTGATGCAATGTGACTCGCTGAGTCTGGGGCTTTTGGCCTTCTTTTGTTCCCGCGCTGCTTGCATTCTGTACAGTCGAAGTGGTTTTGATCGGCATTTGAACTAGCCTGAAAGGGATTGATTTCAAAGGCAGCCCCCGCTGAACTTCTGGTTTCTCTGGTGCTCCATCTTCCCCTCGGCTTTGTACAGTTGTGACAGGCTGTTCCTTCTCTTGCGCCATATTCTCCCTCTGAGCTGTTGTCGTGACACTCTTTTCCTTTGCAACACTGCCATCAGCTGTTTTCTGACTGTATCGCCCTCTCCCCTGTGGTCCAGTAGCAGGGGCTGCTGGGTTGTCAAAGTTATCTGACATCACTCCCAAGTCTTCCGTGTCACTCAGGGAGGCTGGGCTTGTTTCGTTGAGAGTGACGACTAATCGCTTCGGTGATTCTGGTCGTGGTGGTGGTTCTACTGGTTTGGGTCTGAAGGCGAGTGAAGAGAGCACACAGTCTCCCACTGAGGACGAGATGGTTGCTGCACAAATGGAGAAGGCTTTGTCAAATTGATTTTCATTGTATTTAATGGTTTTATTTTTCTTTCGTTCAAATAACCTAAAGTATACCTTTAACACCAAGGAGTCCTTTGGCCTGCTGGTGCAGGAGGAGAGTCTTCAGGTCCCCAGGGTCAGGGATGAAGCCTCCACACGCCTCCAGGACAGTGGGCTCCATTGAGATCATGGTACCAAGCTGAGGTAGAAAGGCAGGAAATGGAAATAACGAATGAGTCTGCAGTATAGATTTAATTTGACCTCTTAGGTTGGATCACGTTTTATATGTCTTCATTGTCAAATACTGTATTTCTGTACAGATTATCACCTGAGGAAGCTTCCCACTGCTATTTTATAAGGCTTATTGTAACAGCCCACTTAGGCTGTTGTAAAAAATGTGACATTTTAAAAATGTATGTTAATATAACCAAAATGAAATCCTTAATATAGATCCTGAAAAAACTATTTAATCAGTTATATTAGTCAGACCTAATGAAAAGTCCAGTCAAAGATACTGTACATTGAATTCTTACATTGTTTTAATTTTCAAATACATCTACATGGTAAAATTAGTTTGATGCTTCATTCCATCAAGACTTAAAGCTTCTAGAGAGGTGTGGAATTTAATTTGATGACTTTTGCAGACCTTCTAAACACGTGTCCAGAAACTATAATAGAAAAATCCTGTTTTTGTTCTGGTCTGTCCATAAAGATTAACTACAAAACACCCGTGGAACTGGGAGGAACTCTGTGCCTGAATTTTGCCACCAGATAAAAGGTACTTCTTGTCTTCACCCAGTAGCCCATCCTGCTGTGAGGGTAAATGTCAAATTGCAATGATGTGTGCATACCTGGGAGAGATTGGGAACAGGAAGAAGCTGCTCCAGCTTGCACACCAGACCTGCAGTCAGAGCCTGCAGCGCTGTGTCGAACTTTGTGCCGTATTGAACAGGGAACACTTCCTGCAGAGAGAAAAATATGTATACATTTATTAATTTTTCAGTTTCTGTTGAGAGACAACGGAACCAGTGTGAAATTTGCGGTCGTAGATACTATGCTATACTGACATTAGAATCTACAAAAGGTTGTTATATTCAAGTACAGCCTACATTACTGTATGTAATGACAACCAACCACTGTTTAATACCACATTAAGACAGGTGTGGATACCTGGAAGAAATTCTTCCTTTCAGCAGGGTTTTTAAGCAGATTCTGGACCAGCACCATGAAGTTCGTTTGCGATTTCTCCACTTCTGAGTCCTTCTGTAACACAGGAAATACTGTAACTCACAGTGTAATTCACACATTGGCATTGTAGAATCTAGTGTGCTGGATAAAAACAATCACACGCCGTGTTTAAAGAGGGTACAATTGTAAACTGTATGTTTCTCAGGAAGGATAAAAAAGTTCCCAACTTACCACTGAAGATGCAGAGACCTTCAACTTATTTATGAGAGTTTGAATAGCCCTGGAATTTGGTGCGCCCTGTTTGTGAATTAGATCCAAAATGATCTAGGGTAGAAGACACAGATTATAGTCATATGATAAAACCATACCACAAATCAAAAACAAACTTCATATGAACATGAAGTAGGATTGCAGTCGTCTGCTTTTCTGTATATAGTATTTCGGACTGGCTTTTTCAAGAGAATTGCTTATTTTCCCCTCAAACACAACATAAAAGACGATGAGCACAAGTGAAAGCACACATTCTGCAAAGAGAATGAGGCCGACAGCTACATTCAAAGAAACCATGCTCTTTCTGTGTGCGATTCGTAATAAGAAACATATGGAGATCATAGTGTGTGGACGTGTGTGGACATCTACTTTGATGCTCAGTATCCTTAAGGAACAACTCTTAAGGGATGAATGCCATTTTAGAAGCGCGAAGAACGCATAGCACCACAGGCTCAGTGTGGTGGAGGCATGTGGCAACTAAAACTGTGTGGTAGCTGGAGGGTTCCAACCTGACAGCAGCCAAAGAACTGATTTGTGTCTGAACACGACAGAGCCCCGGCCCAAATATGGATCACTGATTGTTGTTTTTTTGTTTTTAATCTCTATCCAGTTAATTCCACTGTTTTGATATCTGCTGCTTACATAAATGACATTTTGCTGTTTGATGCACACACAATAGAGGATAAACTCTCACCCTTGCTCTCAACCCCAAGAGGAGCTGGGCAGTCTGCTTGAAACTCATGACCTCAGGAACAGTCTGTGTCACCATGGTCACAAACTCCTCCACTTTCCCATACTGCTTCACGTCCCTCTGCCGTATGACCTGCCATATGTACGAGTACGTCAGCTGCAGAGGGGAAGCCATCAAGCGAAGGGAGGCCAGAGGAAGGGCACCTGCGCAGAACATAGCATAAAGTGAGGAAGTTGTGGAAATAAACCCCATTTTTTTCTTTTTGTTTGAAGATGGCTAAGTTTCAGTGTCAACGGGTCTTTGATATCACCCTTTTACAGATCCTTTATTCAGTCATTTCTTACATTGCCTTTTAAATATTGGAATTCTGACTGTGAAACAGAAATGTGTGCTAAATAGGATGTTAAATGCACACAGCAAAGTCACTGATCGCTCTACATAGGATCCCCTAAATCCAAGTAGCACATATAAACGTTTGTTATTATACTGTTTATTTTATTATTAGCGTATTACACGCTTTAACTTGTGTATGCTGTGACCGTCACTGTTTATTCCAACTGATACTTTGAACTTATATCATGTGTTTATGTGTCACTGCCGTGCAACTAACTGAACTGCCCTTCGGGGACAATCTTCCCCTCTATCAGCGACAACGATCAGGCCCGCTGGGTTTGTAAAACGTGTGTGTTTAATACAAACTACCTACAGCAGCATCGGCTTTGCAGGTGCAGGCAGCAGCTGCTGTAGGGGGCGCTGCAGTGCTGACGACGCGCTGTGGTCGCTGCAGATAAGCTGCAGAGAGGAGTGGGACGCGTGCACACGCAAGCGTGCACGCGTGCACCCGTGAAGAGAATGAGCGCCAAACTACCGCCGAGTTAGAGTGAAACTTTAAGTAGAAGGTGCGGGGGCAGCGTGTTGTTACTGAAAGGAATCGTCATAGTTGATATCACACGATGCTGCGGCCGCTCGGGACACCCGGTGGGGGGGGGGGACGGAAGGTCTCATTTGAAACCAGGCAGCCTGGACAGCCCCTGCTGTTAGCTAGCTAACGACCAAACAGCGCCAAAATGACAGAAAAAAACTCTGCTGCGCGCACGTTGACCTGAGCTTAAAAAGCAGCCCGTTTACATCCGCGGCAGATGGCTCAGCGCTGCATCTCCTTTTCTCGGCGGCAGCTCCCGTTAGCTTGACAGCGTTAGCTTAGCAACTTACCTGCGGTATCGGAGCGTTTCTCCATTCTGTACGCGGGTCGCGTCGCTACCACATGAGTTAACGAGTCGAGTGCGCAGACAGGCAGACGGTGCTGCGGTTCACCCCGAAATATGATGTTTAAAAGTATTTAACCGTCTTTAGCCCGGCCGTCAAGCCAGGAAGAATAATGGCGACCGCTGGGCATCGGCTTTCCAAAACAAAAGTCCGACTGTTTCCGGCGGATCTTCCTGTATAAACTAAAAGCACCGCGTTTTGAAGTTGCTATGTGAAGGAGCAAAAAAAAAAAAAAAACCGAGAAAGGCAAATCGCCCATAAGGGGTATGGAAGCCCATTTCCGCCAGTGTGATGAAAAAAAAACAGGTTCTGTAAGTCGATGATATTTTCGCCATGTTGAGCCGTGGTGCATATACTCATTCTATCTCATATCTGACTTGTTTTACTGAAAACGAAAGACAATAAGTAAAACAATACTCAAATGTTCAATGAGCGCAAGGAGCTACAGTATAACAAGATCCAGCTCAAAAGCATTGCTCCTTGTGATGCATTACACCCACAAATGTGCCATTTTATTATTACACATTTAATCACCAAAACATTTTATGAATGCTATTGTTATTTGTGCAAGCAATAACCAGGGCAATCGAAAAGTACATCAAAACCTGTGAATTTGTGTGTGATCCAAATGAAGTCCAAATAGTCCAAATATTT
Organism: Gadopsis marmoratus; assembly: GCA_036023855.1. Lineage (NCBI taxonomy): Eukaryota > Metazoa > Chordata > Actinopteri > Centrarchiformes > Percichthyidae > Gadopsis > Gadopsis marmoratus. Next base: position 24,813 of record JAVQJF010063628.1, on the reverse strand, counting down.
CACTTCAAAAAACACTTTTTTTTTACATGGCTGACACATCAGCTCAGGATATAGGTCTACATATAATATTATATAATGTTGACAACATGATTTGGCCATTTGCAAGGGGTGGACAAAATGTCAACATTTCATTAAAAAAGGACGTTGACCAAATCACCACTAAAAATGGCTACAAATGTATGTCATGTATTAATTTGAATGTGTTTTCCCAGAATGTTCCCAGTATTTTTTCTACCTCTCGTACATTCATGACTTGAATTGGTCTATTTTTCATTCGCAACATTAACAATTGTAGAAAAAGTTAATTACATTTTGTAAGAGGTTTATCTTGTAACAAAATAACTTAAATATCTCACATACATTGCAAATACACATTTTCACAAAACAAAAAAAGGAAAATTATACAAATGGGACACCAGAAAGACAATGAAACACATACGTCGCAGGCCTTGTCTACAGCATGAAAACATTTTAATAAAGGTATATCTTTCCATATATCACTAGTGTGTTTTGGAAGTAAATCAGAATACAGAAAACTGTTACTAACTAATAACAGTTAGTAACTAATACTAACAATCCTCTGTAGATGAGGCTACACAGCCTGCGGCCTGGAGAGATTCTTAGCCTGTTGATTCATAGGGATCTGCCGACATCAGTCGCGTTTGTAACTGGCATTTCCTCCAGCCTACGGCCAGTTCTTTTGTGACAAGAACAAGCCCTCCTTATGCTTCTCACTGAGCTCATCCGTCCATCCATCTATCTATCCCTATCTCCCTCACTTTCCCTCATCGTGTCTGTCCTGTCTCTCGCTCAGCCTCTCTGACACACATAGTACAAGAGTGCTCACACTCGAGGGAGTCATGTTCTCATGACTGAACATGATTGACTCAGTGAATAAGGCATTAAAAACTCTAACACACTCACTGTTGGCCGAGCAGCAGCTATAGATCACTGGGCAACAGCTTTGAAATACAATGACGGGATTCAAAGAGCCTCTGGCGATGGCTATCTGCCATCTGGTCAGATCTTTGATACACAAAGTAGGACGCTTGTTGAACTGCTCGGCGTGTTGTTTGTGACTAGCAGGTTGGCAATTTGTGACAGATCACAGATCACAATAATGTCAACAACAAGTACAAGACAAGCTGCAGTAAATCAAATGCAGCGTCTTCAATCGCCCTTTTATTTCTGATGCATTTCAGTTGTTTCACTAAAGACAGTATTCATAAGAATGCACTTCTCCGTATGTACCTCTAATGCATGTCAGGAGAAGTCAGAATACAGGAGCAGATTGTGATTCAGTGTGCTGACTGTTGTTTTGACTCTACAGCAGTGAAAGGACAGTCAACAACATCATCAACAAACTGATGACAGGGATCCCATCTCAGAATGAAATGACGTCCTCTAAACAGTGTGATATCATTTTGATTTGAGGCTCCAGCGATACTTTTCATTGCAGCTCAAAACTGGAGCACGGCAACACCCTGAGTGGCAACAGTTCAGAGTGGCAGGAATGAAAAAGCTCAACTTGGTCTGCACGGAGAAGTGGAGCCAAATGCTGTTAAGCACGGGCCAAGATGAGACAATTAATGTACTTCACCAGAACATTTTGGCAGAGAACCAGCCATTGTGTGGAGAGTTGTTCCTCTGGTCCCAAACAACCTCTTTGGATGGTTAAGGGCTAGAAGTGCTTGGGGAGTTTTGTGATATGCCTGCAGCCTTCGCAGCAGGTGAGTTTTCTCTCTTAGCTCGGGTCCACGCACTCAGATGAGTGAAAGCAGAGGAAGAGTGTCAGACCACGCTTGTTTATCCAGCAGGCTTCTGCCAATTACAGAACAACCTGGAGAGTGAGTTGTTAAACTGCTGTCCAGATTTCCCTTTTCTATTAATCGCGCCTCATCCACTCTCATGTTCAGGGATCGCCTCCCCCACTGGCTGAGCGTCAGCAGCGTGGGTGAGTGTTTGGAGTGGGATGGAGACAGACACTGTTGGGATCATGTCAGAAGGTGCCATTTGGCTGTTTTCAGTGTTGCACACTGGTAAACGCCTTCCAGACTTCACCTAAAAAGAAAAAGAAAAAATAGAAAATCACCTTCGCAGCCAGAACAGTGTCCTCCTATCCTGTTTTCACAAATAACAGATAAAAAATCTCCAAAGCGGATATCATTACATTAGGTAATAGCGGAGCCTCAAAGTACTACTGAATATTTGATGAGCAGTTGATAACGTTACAAGAATTGCCTTCCTGGAAGTGCTCATGGAAATGAAGGCACATTATCAAGTGGGCTTATTAGACTGAAACCACAGAGACCAAAAGGAACAAGAGTCAGTGTAGTTGATGGAATTTACATATAGAAATAGAACCGCTGTAATTTGGGGTATATACAGTGTATGATATATACCCAAGATATCATCCTCTCTGAATGACTATTTGTGAAATGGCTCCCAGCAGAATTGTTCGTTCTTGAAAAGAGAGAAAACATGAAGACCAAACTGAAAATGGCAAGTCTTGTAAATTACAACAGGCTACTTATTTACAAGGCTCTTAATGGTTTGGGACCAGCCCACATTATTGAATCTTTGTTGTTTTATAATTCTTCATGACCTCTTAGATCGTCTGCTGCCAGTTTTTTTTAAATATAAACTCTCACGTGAATAAGAAAATTGGCAGCTCAGCCTTGTTTAACTATGGAAACTGGTTTTATCTGTTATAATCTGCACTATTTTATTATGTTTTTTTTTTATTTTCCCCCTTTCTTTGATTTCTTTCTTTAAAGCACTTTGAGCGACACCCCCTGTATGAAAGGTGCAGTATAAATAAAGATTATTATTACTACAACATTTTGAGTTTGACATTATTGACCTTATACACATACATTAAACAGTGTGATAACTGTGTTCCTTTACATGCAGTGGAGGAGCAGGAAAAAAGGAAAAATAGTCTTTTAACAAGCCATGCTCTGTGAGGTGGTGGTACTTTGAGCTGAATGCTAACATCAACATGCTAACATGCTGACGTTTAGCAGGTGCGTTCACCATCTTTGCCATCCTAGTTTAGTCTGTTATCATGCACAAAGTACAGCTGAGGCTGATGGGAATGTCATTAGTTTTGCTAGTATTTGTTCACAAATCAAAGTATTGGACAAATTAAAATCTCTGACCTGATGATGGTGCTTTGGGAACACCAAAGTCATGACTATTCATCCTGTTCAGTGTTACAAAATATGATTCTCTGCGTGCGTCTGTATTCCCTGCATGTGCATCGTCATTTCAATTATTTCAAAATAAATGTTCACGTTTCACCGGACGTAGTTAATCCACGTCGAGTTGGTGCACTTACTTACCAGCCACACTAGGGTGACAACACAAGCTGTGAACGGGATGAGAGCCAGAAGCAAAGGAGTTCTCTTCCACCAGCTGTAGTCACGACCCTCCTCCTGACCCCCTGGAAGACGGAAATATTATTGGAAATTTTACTGACTACAGTTACATCTTTAGAATCTGATAGTGGGCAGGCCTCTTGATGTTCCAGTAGAGAGGATTCTAGTGGGTTTACAGTACAGTGTACTGGAATATACTGGAATTACAGATTCCAGTATATTCTCACTTGAATTCCCTTTTGAGATGTCGAGTGGCATAAAAATGTACTTAGCAGGCATGAGACTTATAATTTCTTTAATTACTCATACTGGCTGTGTGTTCAAGGTTATGTATCTGATTCCTGTCCCCAGCTGTGTGTCCTTGACCCCAAATCAATATCTGCCCACTAATAGGCTACTAAGCAGCTTTAGCTTTCCAGGCATTCATTAAAAATTTAAAATACAAACGCAACTGAATGGTGTACCTGGGGTATTTTTCAGATTAAGGCATGGTGGCGGCTTGCATGAGAAGCCGGATGTTCCTTTAGAGGCCGTGTGCAAGATGTCCTTGATGTAGTCAAAGTAAAGACCAGACATTAAACTCCCCTCCCGGTAGTGACACTGGAAGACTTGCATCGCTGTTTCCTGGGGGATCAGACAACAACAAGGAACTCAATTACGCAATTAAATGTGCAAAACAGCCCCTAAATGTCCAAAACATTACGTACTCGGCCCTAAAAGTGAGCTGCAGCGCTTGCAGTATTTGCACAATCCATGTTTCAGATTTGTCCTTTTTTACTGGCTCTGCAAAAGCATGCTGTGATGACACTTATTGTGTAAAACGTGCTTGATAAATATCAGAATTTCTAAAACCATTACAATTCCTATTGTTGCAGAATAAGAATGACAGACAAGCCTCCACTGTCTGTAGTTGCTACTTACTTACCAGTTCCTCGTGGTCAAAGGTGAAGCGTAAACTCTTCAGCATGGCAATGAAGACAATTATGTTTTCTTTGTTGGAGGAGATGGCACCAAACATGTTGGCCAGCTTTCGAAGACTTTGCTCCAAAGGATAGGTATTTAACACCACCCAGCACGTGCCAGCCTGGAGATGTAGGTACAAAAGAAATTAACATCCCTTGTTCAAAGTTACTGTGTATTTAACAGTTTCACATTATTTCTGCTCTCACTGCGTCACACATACCACTTCTTTGGGAATGTAACTAACAGGAATCTCATAATCAGAGGGGATATTCTGCTTCTGCAATGGAAATAATGACAGGGAAAGGTTTGCGCAACATAAGGTACATTTCTTAACATACCGAGCACATACACATACTAGGAGATCATGGGTCAAAGACATGAATGTGATATGTGAATATGATGTGTATTGAGCCTGTAGCCACTCAGCAATCTCACCAATATTGACAGCTTGCTCACATCGTCAGTTATCGGAGTCCCAAATTTTCCAGAGCAGAGATTCAAACTTGTGAACAGACTCAAGAGGAGACAAGGTGCTTTCAAGATCTGAAGGACAAAAAAAAAACGTAAAATATATAAACAACATACAGTATTTACATTACATCAGGTTTACTATATTGTATTTATTATAGTATAACAATGAAAAGTTATAACAGACGTGTTTATCTGCAATTTATCTGAGAAAGATATGTAACCAGTTACACATTTACACCTGGAAGCTGACCAGTAAAACCACAGTGCCTTTCTCAAGGAACCATGATTGTATCTATGTATAGGAGGCACAATCACGTTCCCCATCCCCATTTTCTGATACCACAGGCAGGGGTGGTGTTCCAGATGCCCTCCTTATACATGCTGCTAAATATAAATTTTTCCTAAATGTTTAATGCAGATAAATCAGACTTGCACCTTCTTTTAAGGTTGTTATTCTGATAACCTTTGAGCATGCAGAACTGAAATGCTGTATATTCCTTTGAAAAAAAAAGAAGGAGCGTGATAGATTTCTGAAACCGAATTTATAGTGTAATGCTTTTTCTTTGGTACAAAGGTGACTTTCAATGATGTTTTGTAACTAGAAATTTCTGCTTCTCAAATGTGAATTTTCCGCTGTTTCTCTTTGTCATGTATAAGATGAAATTCAATATCTTTATGTTTTGGACTGTTAATAAGACAAAACAAGCAAACTGGAGGACGGAACTCTGGGAAATTGTGGATGGCATTTTACATGAACGATAAATCAAGGAAATAATCAGCAAATTAATCGACAATGAAAATAATTGTTAGTTGCAGCCCAAAGTACAAACAATTTGCACAGGGGATGCATTTTGCCCCTTTTATCATAATAAATAAAGTGCTGTTATAATAAAGGACCAAAGTGCAAAGTAACTACGAACATTTATGTGACTGCTGTAATGACTCCTTGCTACTTTGAATGGTTAGGATTTTGAAATTTAACACATTCAAAGAGCTCATATACGATGAATCGACAGACCTCAGAGTTGCCAGCGTGACAGGCAGGATTATGTTTTGCTTCCAAGGAATTTTCAGTCTACTGAAATATTTTCTAGCAGAAAAATGAAGTGAATGCGCAGCGGGATGCCTGGGAGAACACGTGCTAATCTTCCTTATTCAGTATGTTAGGTGAAAGCTAATGTGTCCTATTATATTACTCTGCCTTTTAAGAGGGTGCAACATCAGCAGTATATGGAGCAGTTACTGTAGACCTCTTAACACATTAAAATACCTCTTACTTAATGTAACAATAATGTAACTGTTAAAGGAAGCATTAGTCATTATGAGAACTTTTACTTTTGATACTGAACTCCATTTTAAAAGACTTAACGAATATGATTTAATTGTAGTATTAATACTTTTAGTTAACAATTTTGTGTCTTTTTTCCACCTTAAAAAAAACAGTGTTTCTGGAAATCAAACAGGCTACATTTCATTAACACACAACAATACATTGTTTCTGATATCATACAATTGTGTTTCATTGCAAGAATAAAGCTGACAAGGCGCAAAGAATAGGCAAAACCCCCCAGAAAATTCTTATTCTAAATGCAAAATATTCTGCTATTTAACAAGCGCCACACAAGTAGGAATTAAGCTACGGGAAATATAGCTGCATCAGACAACACACAATTACACCAACCATCTGTGTAAAGAAAACAGAAAAAAAAAAGAAGAAATTCTACTACTTACTTTCTTCCTCATATGGAGCAAGAATCCGTGGTTGCTCAGATCCAGTGCATGAAATTAAGTGTTTTCAGTTCAAAGACGGAGCTCATTGTGTGTTTGTGTGTGAGGTCCAAGCGTGTAGTGAAACTTGAGGATGGGCCGGCAGTCTGCTTTCACTCCAGACAGATTGGTGAAGTCTTTTGACGTGGTGGAGAGTCCGCCTACAGGCTGAGTCACTGTGTCACACACTGACTTTTCCATAAACTCCCACGTCTCAATTTGTTCATCAGGAGGAAGTGGGCGCTTGTTCGCTGGAGGGAATATTTCGCTTAGAATGTATCAAGGCTATTCCCCAAGCTGTCGTTTAGAAAGTGAAAATAAGATGGTGAGAGTTCTTTGTTAATGTTAATTTGTTATGATCTTAATATACATTTAATATTTGCCATTAATTATTTCCTGGTTTTGGCTTATTGACTCAAATACTCCTTTTTACGCAGGTATTGAATTGCTTGAGTGAGTGTGTAGATGTGCAGAAATTACAGTTGCATAACATTCTTATATCTACACAGATTATTGGATTAGACATGATTATCAACCTTTGATAAAACTGTTTTGTGTGATGTGGGAATATCAACAACAGTAAGAATATTCTGTACATGTAATGCCCAGCAAATAACATAGGCGCTCACAAACGTGTTGTGTTTACATCTGACAGAATGAAGTTACAGCGTAGCAGTTAATAAAGGAGTACTTTGTTCACTGGAGTTGAAAGTTGAAAACGTGACACTCTGAGGTCTGGTGGTCTAAAGCAGGTCACGTCTAAATATAACCCAGACAGCTCAGGAACCCTGCAAAACAAAAACACACGGGCTGCAAGCGGGACTGCAAGATTCAGAGCAGCAGGTGAGACAGACTTATATGACTAACATAAAATGAAACTTCATTTTTTGGCGTCATCTCCGATATATAACAGATTTATACTAATGCACTCACACACGACACCATTTCAAGCATGAACAGGGCCGACGTACCACGCCAGACAGCATTTACTGATAAACAGCTTGCATGCCTGCAGCCGTGGACAAACGGCAACGTAGACAGATGTGACTTTAACATGTTGGAAATTAACAGCACATAATTAAGTAACTTCATTTTGAGCAATTTCTTTTTCACAACAATTCAGGTGAAAGAAGCTCAGTGTTTTTACATGTAAACTCATGTTTGCCATTGTGGCTCTTGCTATAGGAATGGATGACTTTGAGCAGGAAGGCATAAATGACGAACTCATGGAGTTTGCCATTCGAGAGAGCATTCAAGATGCCTACAAGCTGCCATGTTCAATCCGAACACACAGGTGTGACAGAGTCCAAACAGTCTACATGTTCAATAATGCTTTCACTAGAAGGGTTAGGGGTGGGGCTGCCTATCAAAAGTACTATACTTTAATACTCATTTGTTTGACAAAAGATGTGTAGATTCCAAATTCACAGGAGATCCTGAATTAAATAATTGAAGGGTAATCAACTCCAACATTGTTGTGGAGCTCTATCATAGTGTTTCTAGAGTCAAATCTTTACTTTAACCTACTATTCTCCTTTGGATCCTTAGGAAGCAACCAAACAGTGAAGCCTTTATGAACATAATGGCAGCCATTCACAAAGGTAAGCTTAGGAAAAAGCACCAACAAATATACAATCGTTTGATTTTGTGTTCATGTGTGTCCGTGAATGTTACAAATGTTTCCCTGTGTGTCCTGCGTGGGTCTTGCTTGTGTCTCCACAGGTGATGTGTGTGCACTGCAGGAGCTGGCAGGTTGCGCGTCTGCCTTCAGAGAGAGCGACGGCAGGGGCCGGCTGCCTCTGCACGCAGCAGCTGTGCAGCCACGGCCAGACGTCCTGCATGCGGTGCTGCAGGGTGAGCGCTCGGCTGGGTTGCAAAGTCTAAAGAAAAATGAGACCATTTACGTAGATGTAGGTTAGAACACCTTTAACACTCTTTTTGGTGTTTTGTGGCAGTGCTGACATCCACAGACATGACCCTAGAGGAGCAGACTGAGGACGGGGACACGTCTCTGACTCTGGCAGCAGAGGCCGGCCTGGTGGAAAACGTCAAGATGCTGCTACAGCACGGAGCTTCGCCGCATAACACCAACAGCAAGAACGAGTCTCCTCTGCTGATTGGTAGCACACACACATGTTACAAATGACTTAATGTCTATACAGTAAATCATTAGTAGCCTAAAGTAGCCTAAATCCTTTACAAATGGCCTACTATCATTCAGAAATTAAACAAGGTGTTGGGTTTGTCAGGTTGTACACCACCACATTTAAGATGGATCTCTTTGCTTGGTGTTTATCCTCTGCTAATGTAGGTTTACTGTGCGTTCAGTGCTAATTATCAGATGTTAGCATGCTGACACGCTGAACCAAGACGTTGAACACGGTAAACATTATACCTGCACGTTAGTAATCTGCGTCACCTTGTATCTCCTACATTTTGTAGCAGTGAGACAGAGCTCCTACGACATGGTTTTAACCCTCGTCATGGGTGGGGCCTTCGTGGAGCAGGTGTGTCTCACTAAGTGGACGGCCACCCATGAAGCTGCAAAGGTGAACAGCGAGGCATTGATGCTGACTAGAAAAACTCAACATCCAGGCTACATTTCACATAAACTCCTTCCTCAGTCTCCACCATCCTTCCATCCTTTATGTACTTCCTGTCTCTTGCACTCACCAGGCGGGTTGTCCAGCTATTCTGATGCTGCTGCTTCGACACGGTGCCAAAGTAACTGCCAGAGATGGTCATGGGGTGACTCCTCTGGGGATCGCAGCTGAATATGGCAACACTGAAGCTTTGGATATACTCATACAGAATGGTAAAACACTAAAATGCTGTTTAATGCTTCACATCAGTCGAGTAATACCACACAACAATTGATCACTCCCTCATCACTCAGACCTTGTTGTATCCTGCCTGTGCTCCACTAGGTGGTGACGTGAATGCCCAAGCCAGCAACGGAGACACAGTACTGTATGATGCAGCTGGATCTGGAAGTCTGGACTGTGTCGAGCTGCTCCTGCAGCACGGAGCCAACTCGAATGTCGCCAGCTATGCCTGCCAGCTGCCCATCCACAGGGCTGCATATGAGGGACACATACTGTGAGCTGGCCCCGGTGTCCTGAAGCTGTGTGACTCTGTACACTGACCTCGACGCAAAAGGGCACCCACAACATCTTGGAGCACTAGATACGGCAAAAGCTTGAGAATATCAGAGTTTTTAAAAATTATCCAGTTCCGGAAAGAAAGAAATGACTGGGGAGAAATTAACATTCCTTTCCTCCTATTTTGCAGCCAAATTGATCGAAACTGTAGACTGTCTCTCTGTGCACCTCACAGCTCTGCAGTGTTTTCACTGTAGTCATTTCCACAAAGAGCCTTCTGTTTATCACTGTTTTTCAGCTCCGTCGCTGAATAACACTGTCGCTCAAACCACAATCTAATGAACATTTTTCTCTATGTCCTGCTTTCTTCTTTTAGCATTTGTTTTTCACTGTTTCTGTCCCTCACTCTCTTCCTGTTTGTCCACCCTCTCTGTCTGTCTGTCTCTCTCTCTCTCTCTCTGTGTAGAGCCCTGAGGACTCTCATCCCCATCACCACAAAGAGAGCTATCCGTCTCTCAGGCCAGGACCCCGTCCACTCAGCAGCTGACGGGGGACAGGTTGAGTGTCTGAAGCTGCTTATCGAGAAAGGATACAGTGTCAATGCCTTGCTAGACACACACATCTCTGGTATGATAAACTCTCTCACACACAACCTTCAAATAAACATAGCCGATAAGTGTATAGAGTCCCTAAAGGCACCACAGATGACAAGTTTAGAACCGTCACTGCTTTCACTGCAACAACTTTGACCAAGGAATTAAGATGACTAATTGTTCACTATGATGGTTTACCTACCTCAAAAAGGTTTTAAATGTATGTAAGTTGTATGTAAAGATTTTCCTGCTGTAGTTAATAAATAGAAACTTCTAAATATATAATGAAATATATTTTTTATGAATGCTTCTTGTAGATTACAAGTTAAACTACATTCAAACCACTGACACAGTTCTTCTTTTGAACTGGCTGTAGGCATCATGTCCCCTGATCAAATGTAAATGTTGCTGCAGAGAACTACGGGGACCTCAGGAAGACACCTCTGTACTTTGCTGTTTCCAACGGTGATGTGACCTGCGCTGAGATGTTGCTGGCAGCTGGAGCGAGAACTGACCTGGACCCACTACGGTGCATCCTGGTCGCTATACGTGCTGAGAGGTGCGTGGCACACACACTGTATGTATTATAACTTCTGTGGTGGCAGCGAGGTTGTGTTGGAGTAACCTCTGATGTCCAGGTATGAGCTGGTGCAGCAGCTGCTGTCCTACGGAGCGGAGGTGAATTGTTACTTCAGAGTGATTAGCAACACACGGTTCCCCACAGCCCTGCAGTACAGCCTGAGGGACCGTGTCATGCTACGACTGCTGCTCAACAGCGGATATCAAGCTTACAAGTACGTCTACCAGTTGTAAAATTAAACATACTTGATTTCGGTGAAGTAGCTCAGTATTTGTTAAGTTGCATTCCACGTGTCGGAATTTGAGTAAAACATATTCAAGCACTGAAATTCAAGTAATAGTAATTAAGAGGTCATTTTTAAAATGACATATTTTAACAATTCATCTATGCAACACTGTCCCTGGTAGGTGTTTCCAGTGTTGCCATGGTAACAGTGAAGAAATCGATAGCACCTGGACTGACCTCCACAACCAAGCCTACCGGATTTACACTCAACCTAACGTCATCTCAGTGAGAGCCAAATCAGGCAGACATGCTGTATTTGCACAATCGGAGACTCCATGGGTTGACCACACACACACAAAGATGGCAGCCAATAACCCAACATATACGATCAATCACATTTCTGATTTTTTTCCCTTTCAGTTCTGTGAGTTTGTATCGGTGTCGTGGCTGACACATCTGGTTGGCAGTGTTGTAAGGATGCTCCTGGACTACGTCAGCCATGTCGCCGTCTGTCCCAATCTCAGACGCATCCTGGAGAGGAGGCCCGAGTGGGAGGAGATCTCTGACATACTGAGTAAAACTTCAAATCTATTACTTGGTATTTAAAAAGTAAAAAACTGCGTTAAGTAGCTAGAGGCTATATGTTTGTTTGCGTGTCCCCAGGCAAGCCACGGTCTCTGCAGCACTTGTGTCGACTGGTAATCAGAGGTCACATGTGCTTCAGGACGCTGAATGACCCTGACGCCATGGCTGTTGTCCCTTTTCCTCCGAGACTGAAGAAATACCTGACCTTCAGAGAGTACGACCTGTATGGGGACCTCTCCTCAATGTGAAACACATTTACACCTGAGCGATTGAAACACTAATGTAAAAGCACTAGTCACTCTTTAAAAATTTGCCAATGGTTCTCTCTGCATTGCAAACCTGTAAAGACATACTATAAAGGTATTATTGGAGCAAAACACCTGAGCACCTGTGACAGTGGAGTTTGTAGTTGTAGAAAATAGTCACACATGTGTATCTGTATATTTGAAATCACAGAGAACCTGTAGAATTTTTCTCTCTCACCTGTATAGGTGGACAACATTATTCTCACTTTGTGCACGTGTATAGTCAATATACATTATAAACTATATTTTTACTTAAATATAACATGTATTTGTTAGAATATTTTGTGATAAACAATTATATTTTTAACGTCTTCTTGTTCTCTTTGTGTGCAATAAGCTGCATTCTTCTGCACATTACTGGAGGTTAGAGCCTTGTTTTTGCGTGTATACTTGCTATATGTTTGTTTGTCCCTCTCATATCAAAATCTACACAGTTATCAGACAGCTAACACGTAAAGGGAAGGGTAAAAAAGTAAAATCCAATGTTATGGGAGTTTTCAAATCATCCAGATCAACTGACAACAACGAAGGATGTGCCAACACTTCTTTGCTGGTGGAGCGATTGAGCCTGTGCTGTTTTTTTGGGGCGATACATTATCTCTGTTCAGCTTTCTTGGTCTCTTCTGTTGCATCCAGTTGGTCTTTTTTGGCCATGAACAAAGCCACTCAGGCCGTGGTGATGGACTGCTACGTTGACAGGCCACAGTCTCTGAGCTCACATGCTTTTTGCGGCTCTATCTCAGAGCTGTGCCTCCCAAAAAAGATTGCCGCATCATGGGGCCCACACATTGGTACGTTCCCTTCTGATCCCTCTCTTGAGGTCTAAACAGCAGCTGGGGAGATTAGAGAGGAGAGGACGCTGACACACATAGACTCTCCCTCATAGCAACACGGCCCATGACTGGAGTGGACTCTCAACAGAAACACCTTTTGACTAGATCCAGAATATCCAAACACCCTCATCTGGCAAGGATCAACTCGACTTGAGTCTGGATTTCCAATGACCCCTTATGTCCGTGGATCTCCATCAGCCTCACGGTGGATATTGCCTTTTGTTGGAACCTCTATCTCCACACAGATTCTTCATTTTGGGGAACTGGTCTTTCTGGTGGTTTTAAAGTTTAAACTCACTCTGACTGGTCTGTACTAAACACGCTTTGGACATGAGCTGTTTCGGGTACCGTCGAGAGCTGAGTAAGTACGAAGATGTTGACGAGGACGAGCTTTTGGCTTCCCTCAGCCCCGAAGAGCTGGCTGAGTTGGAAAAGGAGCTGGCGGACATTGATCCCGATGCCAATGTGCCCATAGGACTCAGACAGAGAGATCAGACGGACAAGACCCCAACAGGCACCTTTAGCAGAGAGGCCCTCATGAAGTATTGGGAAAATGAGACCCGTAGACTGCTGGAGGACGAGATAGGTGGAGGAAGCCCCAAACCGGTCAGTGGTGACATTAAGTAGCAGAATTTATTTAGAATTAGTTGGCATTTGTACAGTGTGTCAGCGGCAAAACAAGAGTGTTTGAAGTTGTATCAGATGGAACTCAAAACAGATTATTTAATAAAGATAAAAGTAAGAAGTAATTTGAAGCATTAAAAGGAAGCAAAATCATAACAAACTGCTCTTTCTTGCATAGTTGCCTTAAAACCAGCTGAGCTAGTTTAGTTTTGAAGAAAACAAATACTCTTAATTACAGGATTGCATTAAAAACATTGAATTTTTTAAAATCAAAATATAGGATGAAGAACAAGAGGAGGAGTGTGTGATGGAAGAAAACAGCGGAGCAGAGGATGAAAAAGATGTTGAAAATGAGAAAGAACAGAAAACGTATGAAGAACAAAAGGAGAAGGAAAAAGAAGAGGAAGTGGAGGAAGATGAAGAGGAGGAGGAGAGCGAGGAAGAGGAGGAAGCTGTAACAGAGGAGGAGGAAGATGAGGATGAGGAGGAACAAGATAATAACTCAAAACCTGAACCCCCAAAGGATTCTGGGGTCGCGATGTCACGGGCTGACACCCCTATGCTACTGAAGCCGCAGAGGGTGGAGCCTATGAGACTGACTCCTCCCCCTCCACCTGTCGACCCAAACACTACCGGAAACCCAACAATTGTTGATGAAGCTCTCCAACGAGCTCTTAGCAATGACCCTGAAGTCACAGAGGTTAACCTCAACAACATTGATGATATCTCACAGGTACGAATATGGACACGTGCTGTTAAAGGTTCGTTTACATCAGTAATATGTGCAAAGTTGTAAAACAGGCCGTCCTATCATGTCAAACACAAGTGCTTCTGCACAGACAAACAAACAGCTCAGAATATACAACCGCCATGATCATCGATAGTATTTTGTTTTTATTAAATCTACTGTTTCGTCAAAATAGTAGATTAGCTCTGAGCTTTGAAATGTGGTTTGAGTTTGGATTCTTGCTAGCATCCTGCTCAGCTTATTTTTAAAACCTGGCATCTTGCCATGGTTACGTAATGGAGGGCAAAGTTGCACATTTGGTACAAACACTTTCTGTGAATGGAAAATGAACAAGAACACGGCGTCCTCAATTAACAGCTTTGAAAAGGTTTCTGTAGAGACCTTTAGGCAAGTTCACATCATGATGTGGTTTACTCAACCCTCCCTTGTGTTGCCTTGGTAAACATTGGCCGTAATGAAGTGTAATGAATGTCTTCAGGGATGCTCTGACCTCTATGTGGTCATGATGGTGAGAGGTTCTGAGTGTTCTGTATAATATAAACATCCCAATTTACTTCTTAGGAAACCCTCATCCGATTTGCTGAAGCACTGAGGTCTAACACACACGTGCGGGTCTTCAGCCTTGCGAATACCCGAGCCGACGACCCTGTGGCTCTGGCTATTGCTAAGATGCTGAGGGAGAACTCGTCCATCATCAGTCTGAATATAGAGTCCAACTATGTGACTGGGAAAGGCGTGATGGCGCTGGTTCAAGCACTTCCAGGAAACAACACCCTGACTGAGCTTCGGTTCCACAACCAGAGACACATGTGTGGAGGACAGGTTAGTTCTCTCTCACTTCCCATATTGTCTAAATCAAACAAATCTTCATTAAGAAACCAACTATTCTTCTTCTACTCTTCTTCTCTATCTGCATGTGCAAAGTGTAATGTCTGCTTTAATCAAACTTCCCCCTGCAGGTAGAGATGGAGATGGTGAAGATTCTGAGGGAAAACTGCACCTTGATCAAGCTGGGCTACCAGTTCAACCTGCCTGGTCCCAGAATGAGCATGACTGGGATCCTCACCAGGAACCAGGACCGCCAAAGACAGAAACGGCTGCAGGAGCAGAGACAGCAGCAGCAGGGCCAACCGGAGGGTGCTGTTAACCCCAGAACCACTGCACTGGTATGTAACCGTGCAACATTTTGAGACATATCTAATAAAATGGCATTATTTTTTTCGATCAGTCTGACTGGCCGACAATTGCATTCTGTTTCTTTTTTGTTTTCAAAGTCCCCATCTCTCTGATAATGTGACAAGCTCTTCAAGCTATATGCTAATAATAGTCAACAAAATTTGGACACTGCACATGCTTTCAGTGCTTCAACTTCAACTGATGCTTCAACTGCTTTGAATGCTCAAATTTAAACTGCAACTCCCATACAACACCTCACGTGCAAAAAATCAACACTTCCAAGACATTTTAGGCTGCTTACACCTGCAACTTTCAGCTTAAGATAGCACACTAGCCTTGTTGTTTTAAATGTGTTTGTAATTATCCATGTTTTCTTTCTCTATCGCTAGAAAACAACGCCTCGTTCATCACCTTACAGCTCACCCAGAGTCTCTCCTTGGTCCTCCCCCAAACTCCCCCGGAGTGACCTGGCTAAAAAACAGCCGCCTCCTGCTCCACCTCTTCCTCCCCCTCCACCGCCTCCTCCTCCCCCACCGCCTCTCCCGCAACGGGAGAAGAAGCCCACTAGGATGATTGCGGAGGTCATCAAGGCGCACGAGGCGGGTGGCAAGAAGGTGAGGAAGACAAAAGGTAAGAAGGGCAAGAAGGGGAAGGAGTCGGGGAAAGATGAGACGAGTAGCATCCTGAAGGAGCTCAAGAACGCGCTGAGGCCCGTGTCGGTGGAGAGGGGAGGGGAAGACGGCAGCAGGCCGTCAACACCAATGAGGTCAGCCCACGACCAGCTGATGGAGTCCATCCGCAACAGCAGCATCCGTGGCTTGAAACGGGTGAGTTTTATGGACTTCTACAATTAAAATACATTTTTAATATGATGGTCCTCCTCTGAAACTGCAGAGTCCCTCTACAGGCAAACGGAACAAGTAGGACGTTTAATAAAGATGAGGATGGCACAGATACAGATGAGTCAGTGGCGTCTAAGTCATCTTTGTGGCTGACATGGTATGTTCTGTCTCCACACAGTACACTCCAGCCAGCAGTGTGGTAGATGATCACAATGCTTTTACAGCCAGAAAAAGTGATCCGGGAAGGTCAAAATATAGACTATAATGTCAGCCAAGCCAGTCAAGTATTCTTACCCCGAAGAGGAAAAGCTGATGCAGAGAAAAAAAGAACGATGGAAAACTAAGACAATGAGACAAACAAATAAGAAAGCATTCAGCATTCAACACCATGTTGCTGTTAGAGTAAAGGAAATGATGCATCAGAACTTTTTGTGTCATTAGTATGATCGCTTGCTATTTTTTTACCTTCGAGATGAGAGACAAGTATTACGTTGGCTGAGGCTTTAGCGCAGCTTGTTACATTGTTCGAGTGGAAAATCAGCTCTGCCCTCAGATGGCGGGGTCTTCTAGCTGTGAAATTCCTGCCACTTAGCGCAGGTATTTATAGATACTGTTCAGTGGCACTTTGATAAAGACAGATATGACACGTTACCATAGGACACGCCAACAACACACATTCAACAAACCAGCCCACTAACACGTCATCTGTTGACGCCACTGAGGACATCAGCCACAGATTTGATGCAATGTCCAGGTTTGCAATCATAAAAGGAAAACAGTTCTGAGTGTCTCATGTACATGATTATACTGAATAACACACTGCAGTCATAATTCCTATATGGTAGCTGTACAGTATTTGATAGAAATCATAATCTTAAAAGCCAACAATAAGAAAGGTGTGCATAGGGCGAGCAGCCCGTTAGCTTAGCATAAAGCCTGGGGAAACTGCTCGCGTTGCTTTGTTGAAAGGTAACAAAATCCGCCTACCAGCTCCTCTGAAGCTCACTAATTAACACGCTATAACTATAAAAACCACAGCCTGTTCGTTTTACACATTTTTGTATGGATCAAACAAACATTAGCTAGCTGTTTCCCCCGTTTCCAATCTTTAACGTTAAGCTAAGCCGTTGCTGGCTATACAGTTTATCATGTGGCCTACATTTACAACTGACTGAACTCATTTTCCAGGTGGAAGTCCCACATCATCTACGATAATACAAGCAGAAATAACAGCGGTCTGTCCGTCGCCATGGAAATTGGGGAGTCTGCATAATGATGACGATGATGTGACCAACGATGATGAACGCACTCGGTGAAAACATTATTGGGATTGGTAAGGAGGCAAAAACTGAAATTGTACTCATGAAAAAGAAAATATACTGGAAGTTTGCACTGCAATAATCGCTTTACATTTACAAACGTTTTTTAAAGTATTAATGCATTGAAATTGTATTTGTATTTTAACTTTGAAATTAGTTGACTGGGCTGTTTACTGATACGTTTTCTAAATCAGTTTTCTTGTAAAATTGTAAATATGATCTGTTGTTGGTTGAATCATGTGTTGATTTCCAAATATAGTCATTTGCTGTTTACAACGAGAGAGTATGTGGATTGTTTTCTCATTCTTTGGTTACTGGATTAGTTGCATTTGAAAGAAAATGGTCACGCTGTGTTATGCGGCAGTATAAAAAGCACACGTATCCTCTGAGTCATCTTACTGGTCAAGCAGCGCTGATGCATATTCCCACTCCGACACGGTCACAATACACCCACTCCAGCACGCATTAGCACGTATTAGAGCAGGTCTTTTGCGCACTTTGTTAGAACAAGTCACAAAGCATGACAAGTGAAGGGAAGGAATAGACACTCAGAAGAGACGTCAACTACAAAAATCCCGAAAACCAAATGAAAAGCTGTGGGCTACTTAAAAGCTGCACTAGAAAAAGCCTTTAAAGTGAGACTATGTAACCTTTGAAAGAAGAAATAACATATCTTCCTCTTAAAAATGGAAAGTTGAAGTCATAAGCGGTAAAAATCACCCTTCAATCAGTTCAATACACTCAGGGGATTTGCAGCTTCAGCCTGGCGAGACCAGTAGCTTAGGGTGGCTAATGTTAGCAAACATATTATTTTGTAAGTGACATAAATGAGCCAGTTTGCTGACTTTATGACTCTTATCCCATAACTTAACTGTCACTTAGGCTTTCTTTAAGTGAGATAAAGTAAAATACCTCTTTCATATATTTCTTTAAAAGCTTAAATTTTCAAGTTGAAAGCTATAGGTATATTATATGTACCATTCAAAACTATTCTGGACATATTCAGGTTCAGTGGGATTACATTGGACGCACAAAACACAAGATTTAACCAATCAAGAGATGGGACTGTTCGTTCAAAAGAGAGGTATTGACATGATGGGGGGTGGGGGGAGACTGAGTGAGGAAGATGGTGAATCAAACAGAAAGAGAGAGCGGTGACAGGCTGGGAAGGAGAGACCAAGAGTATGTGAGAGTGTGGATGAGAGAGTGAACGCAAGAGACTGAGAGATGTGAGCTATTTGTATCGGCCATCCTAATCCTGGTCCTGCATTTGTTTATGTGTCCTGGAAGAGGTCCCTGACTCCTAAATCCAGAGAGCAGCTGTTTAAAGACGACACGGCCAGGGCCAGTGGCGGCGATGACAACAACGATGAAAATACAAATCACATTATGGCAAACCATTTCCCAAAGTGATTTCCAACGTCAAAGGCATTTCATTGATGTCAGTGTTGTACAAAAAAAAAAAAACCACCAATGTAGTCGCTGTTAATACTGAAATCTTAGTGGCAGGAGCTTCCACTCAGTATTTAAATGCAGCACCTTCAAATAATACATCCTGCAATGACCTGAGCAAATACATTTTCTTGCCATAATGGCTACCTGGAAGCTTGGTAAAAGACATTCATTAGTTTAATAATTATTGTATACATAGGAAAATGGATGGTATATTGCATTAAAAGGAAAATCTTCCAACCTTAAAGCAGACTTGGACATAATTAAATGAGCTAAACACCTATGCAGTAAATGCTCCCCATGCTGCAAACCAGCATTTTCAATGTCCTTCCAAAAAACAGCAACTCAGTGTGCACAATGCATTCCTTAGGCTAAGTGTCCTAAGAATAAAACTTCCGCTACTCGAGTACAACACTTACCACTTGTCATATCGGTCCACGTGCCAATAAGGGGATTCCTCCATAAAATTCATCCATAACATGTAGATGCTCTCTCACCCACAAGAACGTTGTTATGTGTGCGAGTTTGCATGTATTCCTTTAACAATGAGCCACAGAATATCCCTTAAGCACTCAGGACCTTTGACATTTGCATTCATTATATGCACACTTGTCAGTGTTGCTGATTTACAAATTAAAACTAGTCTACTGTGCTCATTTTAAGCAGCTACATTTCTAAAATGCTAATCTAGCTACAAGTGCATTAAAGGGCACTTATAATTACATAATAATTGACATAATATTCAACATGAGCTTTTTAATTTCTTAGCTCAGGTTATTGGACATCTGGCTGCAATGTAGCGACAAAATTATGTGACCATGCTCAGTTTTTGTAAAACGTATATCATTATCTATGCTATCTATAAGACATTTAGAGCTTCCTTTTTGCGTCACAGATAATGCAATACTGTATAAATTACATAACAATTTTTACACAGACATCAGCCAAAAAGTAAACACTGAGTGTAAGAATTGACTGACTCAAAAGACAAATAGTGCTCCATTGCTTCTCTAAATGCTTTTGATTTTGCGTGTTTATGTTGGCCGGAGTCTCTATGGAAGCACTGTATCTGCCACACTAGTGGAAAGTGCCATACGCGCTGTAATGCCTTGGATTGGCTCTGCAGAAGAGAACTGATACAGGGTCAGTGTGGTGTCAGCTGATGTGGACATCAACTAAAAATAAATCTTAGACGCATAGAATTGTTGTGGTCATTATTGTGCTTGTCACAGTCAATCACAGGGTCAGTTCTTGACCTCTAAAAATACTACTGAAAGGCCAATTTTTAGTTCCTCACTTCCTTTTTGTGGAGGACAGTCACTAGAAGCATCTTATGTTCTTGCTACATGACTTCTTTTCCTACAATTTGACTGTTTTTTCCAGATCACATGCACATCAAGAAACTGTTGAGAAACCCCCATGCAGGGCTTTATACCTCGAGTCTACTTGGCTCATGTGTAAAGTCTCTCCCACATACTAAGAGAAAAAGGGTTAACAGACGGACTCACAAATCCAACTGGGATGCTCTCAAAGATTCACTTTTATAGCTGTATATTGATAATAGATCCACATGAGGGAGTCTGTTTCCAACAGAGAAACACAAATTCCTGTTTTTGGAAAGTGGAATTTAAATTCAGGATTGTCATGTTACTCACATGTAAGCTGTTACCCAGAGTTACCAGCTTGTGCTTTGTCCCTCACTCACCTAGTTGTCATTACCTACCTGACTCAGGGGGTGAAATGATAGCAGCAAAGGGTGCGATAATCCTCTGCTCAGCTGTTACCAGATCTGTCCAACTCCCTGTCTGGCTGTCTATTGCAGGTGATGAGGCCTGTATTCATCTCACTCACACTCACACACACACACTCTCTCACACACACACACACACCTCAAATGACCTACTTGACAGATACAATTGTGTTGCAACAAAGTCTGTGTACATGAAGAATTAGGATCACCATCTCTTTTTCTTAATAATTCAAACCCATAAACTTGAACCAACATTAAGCCATAAAAAGCTAGACTTCTAACCCTTAACTACAAAAATAAGCCGGTAGCTTAAGCCGGTACAAAATTCTTCACAAGCTGTGATGGTAAAAGAAGCCCAAATACTGAAATATGTAAATATCAACTTTTTATTGGAGTGTACAATTATTGGTCCAGCCTCATTGATAAGGCGTGGCATCTTATTTACCGAGTTACTACAGAAGTGAACATCAGCGAAACCATGGCTAGGCTTTTCCCAAAGAGTATCTTGGTATTTGACAAAAACATGTCAGTTCTTACGTCAAACAAGTGGCAAATTGTCTCACAAAAAGACAGGATTTAAAGAATACATACCTCTTTTGAAAACACTGAAAACAAAGATTTTGACATGTCTGTGTATTAGCATATGTCCTGTATTAGCTCTCCATGCACCCAAAACAGTTTAGCAATATTAGCATGCTACCTGGCATGTGCAAAATTAACATGAACTCATCCTGGAATGCTACTGTAAATGCTAAACTCTTCGCTCTATCCACTTAGTGTTAGGCAGCTAATTAGCTTGCCAATGACGGTATTATTGTTACAAGATGTTATTTATTTAAAAGGAAATTCAT
The DNA here is from genome assembly GCA_036023855.1 of Gadopsis marmoratus. Lineage (NCBI taxonomy): Eukaryota > Metazoa > Chordata > Actinopteri > Centrarchiformes > Percichthyidae > Gadopsis > Gadopsis marmoratus. The sequence continues at coordinate 3,248 of JAVQJF010063628.1, read as the reverse complement.
TTTAATTAATGTCACATTTTACATCTTGATCTGCCATAGTGCTAATTTAATGCCAATATGCTTTTGGGAAATAAGTTTAAATCCAGCTGAATGACTTTCCCACATCGGTCCATGCATCGATCAGGAAACCTGTAAGACTAATAAAATGTACATCTTGAGTTCAACCCAAAACTGCAGTTAATGATTCCCAATTAACAAATATGATTCTACATGGGACCTACTGTAGAGCCAACATGGCTGCCATAGAGAACCCTGAAGGCGAAGCTTTATCTTTGATGCATGAAGGGGGGGAAAAAAAAAAAAAGAAGGGTTAGCAGTTAGTGGCTCTAGCGCCCTACATCACGAAGATTTAAGGCAAGACTGTAACTTTTGAAAGAGCACATTTTCCTCTTACAAATTAAAAGTAATAAAATGTTCAATTCAACACACCCAGTTTTGCGGCTACAGCCATTTTTGGTCTGATATGAAATGTTAGCCTATTATGGATAATGTTAGCAAACTCGAGATATATTGCTTAATGACAGACATTTCTCTCTAGTTGTGCTACTACTATATTAGGTGTTAGCATTTTTCAATAATTGTCACTTGTGGCTGCTTAGCAAATTGCAGTCTTGCTTTAAAAGAGACACACATCTACTCTGGTTGGTTAGCAAGCAATGCATGAGTATAGTCTTCACATTAGGCCATGTCAGGAACTGCTAAAATAACAGTTAAACTAAACAAATTACTTTCTCTAAATACTAAGTAGATTTTTAAATCCTTTTTATAGCCGCTTTAAGAATTTGGCATTTAAAGTAGCGTCCTTTGTGACAATTTCACCTTTGAATGAACACATAGCAAGAATTATAGGGAAATATTATTTTGTTTGTCGACATCTGACTATTTGGTTTTTCAATAAGCAATTCCAAAATAACGCCTCATGATTTACTAGTCAAGAAAATGTTGATACTTGCTTGAATAATGCCATGAATCTAGTGTTTCTCCTTATACTGTGTCAGCATCCTGTCTACAACAGGAAGAACACCATTTTAGCCCTGCTATTACTATGCAGTAACTTAGCATATGGACCCATTATTGCCTGTAAATCTAAAACATCTTTATTTCTCAAGCTTTACATGATGCCTGATTCCGACAAACAGGCATTTATTAATACTCTGCTTGCTACTGTAAAAAAAAACACAGATAAACAAAAAAACACAATTTCAACTGAATCTGTAGTGTGACGGTGACAAAGAAGGGTTCACAACAGATAGCCAGCCGTAACGCTGCAGGCTACCTTGATTGGTGTGTAGTGTATTTTGCCTCATAGTACTGAAAACATATTTATGTTCCATAATGATACAGACCCGAAAATGTCCTGTATTCATGCAGCGAGTCTCCTCTTTCAATCTGTGCAAAAATATAACAAGGCTCAAACTCTGGAGCAAATTTACAGTCGACAGCAAAATTAAGCTAAATATTCCAAAAGGAGCATTTTCCATTTTTCTTCTTTGTTTTAAGAAAATATGAGTGCTAAACTAGGATCATTTGAATAAGTAAAAATAAACTAGAGAGCAATAGGGTATGAAAATAGTTACATTTTCTTTCCTCCTGACAAACAATGATGACAACAATGATGAAGGGTTTGTGGCAACTTATTTTGTAAACCCTACTCCTTCAATCACTGTCCAAAAAGGGGGTGGGGGGGAAACAACATTCAACTCTAAAGTTCAAGAGACAACTTGATGTAAAATTGCACATGTTAATTTGGGGACTGAGAGTGACAGGGAGGGAACATGTGTGATGGGAGGCAGCAGATATGAAGGATGGCTGGGTGACAGATGGAGGCGACAAACATCGAAAATTCGGGGACGTGAGGAGAAAGCGATGCATAGAGATGGAAAAAGCAGTGCGTAGTTAAAAGGAGAAATGTGACATATTGCTATCAAGCGACAGAGATGGAGCAAACAGAGACAGACATGGCGAAGACAAAGAAACGCCAACCTAAGATATGAGAATGACAAACATTCACAGATTAAATGAGGTATTGCACAGATTAATAATAAAAAAAAGCATAAAGGCAACAAAAATATACAGCAAATAGAACATTTACATTTAGAAATTAAAGATTTCTTTTCAGAAAGACAAGAACAATTTTAGTGTCAGAATCATCAAGGGGCTGGGGGACGGGAGAAAGAAAAAAAAAAGAAAATAAACAGAATATCGCTAGTCCTCCCATTCATCATCGTCCTCAAAGTCCTCATCTTCTTCATCGTCGTCATCCTCGTCTGCAGAAGAGAAGACAGTCACATGGCATTTACTCAAACAATTGAAATTATGTTATACAGGCAACAATATTATAAAAAGACACTGTGCCTGTTGAGGAGTAAACCGTTGGACCTTCTTTGAATTCATTTTAAAGACTACTTTCATTCAGGGAAGAAACGATTCCTCCACTGAGAGGCTTAAAATGGAAAAAAAGGGGTTGTTTGAGACTGATGAGGAAGTGGTGAAAGTCTAATTTATATTTGGCGACAGTGTGTCATCTGACTTACAGTTTATGACGCCAAGTCTGAGTGTCTGGTGTCAAACTGCTCCACTTTGTAAGGTTGAAGAGGGTCAGGCGTTCGGCCTTAAAATTATGTAAATTAATTTTGTTGTGTTTTTTAACTTAAAAAAAACTGCAGAGTGATTTATAAGGCAGAAAAGTAATCTGGAATCTACGCTTATGTTTATTAGATTGGCTTAATTAGTTAAGTTCCATGGTAACGGGACATGGACACAAAGCAGGAAATAAAAATTTTATTATAAGCTAGTTGAGTAGATAGTGAATGTTTCTGTGTTTGCATGTACCTGAAGAGTGAATCGCCTTGCTCCTTTTCTGCATCACCTCCATCAGGGCCCCGACGATGCCTGCCGAGGGGGCCGCGGTGGAAGGGGCTGAATCGGAATTGTCATCCCTCTGTGAAGAAGTCAGCATGAGCAGCCACAGTTAAAACACAGCATGAACACAGTTGATTGAAAGGTGTGTTGAGTGTGACGAATGAATACTAACCGTTTTAAGTTGGATTCCTTGTCGGATTTGGTCCAGAAGTGCGTCTCTGCCGGTGCTGCTGGACACGGGCCTCTCTTTCTGCTCCACCTTCTTCAGCTGGGTGCCTTCTCTGATCTGACTCAGCAGTGCCGACTTCCCCCCAGATGAGGGCAGACTGCCGTCCCCTCCATTAGCCTCCGTGGCCAGCGGAGGAGCAGGGGGTGGGGGGCCGGGA
>JAVQJF010063607.1:0-12563 GCA_036023855.1 Gadopsis marmoratus | reverse complement strand
CACACACACACACACACACACACACACACACACACACACACACACACACACACACACACACCACACACAACACACACAACACACACACACACACACACACACACACGATGGAGCCACACTAACAAAGCGGCCACCAGGAACACATGATGCTGTGACTCAACATCATCCGTGACCACAGAGGACATCAAACATGGCCGCCCTCCAAATAATCCCACAGCTATGTGAGTCACAGTCATCTGCTGTGAAAAAAACTAATTCAGGCCTATATATGTTTTTATAGTTTTCACTTCATATTGATGTTGCCATATCCAAACCATGACCACTTTGATTTAGGCTTTCCTTTTGGTTATTTTCTTGACTTGATGTTCTTCTTACTACACAAAGTCTGTTTTGTATCATTTTAAAAAGTGACTACTCATTGGTGTGAAAAAAACTATCAGCTGTAAAGCATCCTGAGAATCTTATTGATATTCTTCAGCGCAAAAATGTGACGTTTTGGCAAAATATTAATTTTCAATGTAAAATGCCTTCATGTTCACTGGTAGCTGCTCCCTGACTGAGCCATTGGCATTTCTTTAAGTGCAGGTAGCAGCCTCAGGTCTTCATTAAAATGTAACTTGAGCTAGACCAGCTATTATAGTCTGCCTGCATCTGCCTGAAGAGGAACAGCAACCCACTGGGACTGGACACAATAGTGAATGAATGGGGCTTGACCTTTTGGACAGATTGAGAAGATGGTATGTGTGTGTCTGATTGAGAAATTAGCTACAGTTCCAACCAAATGGTCAGCACAAACACAGACACACATAGACACCAAATCCAGCCCTGAGGGTAAGAAAGCAAAGGCCAGACTCCAGTTGTCTCAACCCTGACCCACTCGCACAAACAAACAATTCAGCACACACACACGGAGACACACACACAGACAAGGAGGCCCACACAACCGTGGCGTCCAGCTATCACCTCGACTTTTAAATGTCCGGCAGGGTCAAAGTTCATCTCTTCTTCTGCCAGCCTCCTTTGTGTGGCTTTGTGTCTGTCTGTGTGTGTCTGTGTGTGTGTGTCTGTGTGTGTGTGTGTGTCTGTGTGTGTGTGTGTGTGTGTGTGTGTGTGTGTGTGTGTGTGTGTGCGCGTGCATGTGTGCTCACCAGGAGTGACCTTGCAGAGTCATTCATTGTGGATACACTGCAGCACCAGCACTACTGCAGAGCTGATTAGGGAGAAATCGTGCTTAGTGTAATGTAGAGTGTGTGTATGTATTTTTCTGTCCGCGTGTGTGTGTGTGTGTGTGTGTAGGTGTGAGTGTGTCTGTTGGGAGAAAGAAAGATGAACAGATTGTGTTTTGTCTGGACCTTCTTCAGGTTTGAGGGATACCCAAGAGCAGATCAGAGGTTAGATGCTAGAGCTGTGTGTGTGTGCGTGTGTGTCACAGTGTGAGTTTCGGGTGTGTGTTTCAAGTGTGTACAGGGTGTGTGTGGGGGTCAGACACAGATGGACAGCTGGTGATTCAGCGGTGCTAAATCACTCACCCCTCCCCAGCATACAAGCACACACACACATACACGTGTCCCATCCCCCATCAACCACAGGGAAACGCCCCTTAAAGCATTCCCAGCTCTTTCTCTCAAAGACTGCACACTGTGGACGCACGCACGCACACACACACACACACACCAAAATAAAAGCCTGGTTATTTTCACCACAATGACAGACACAAAAAAGGGCCAATATGACAGCTTGGTCAGGCCCTACTAGAGGTGATCATTTCATGTTCATACACATTCATAAATCAGTCAAGGATTGCTCTCTGTGGGTAAGAACACATCACACACACACACACACACACACACACACACACACATACATGCTCCTATTTTATGAGCTCATCAAGTCCCTCAGGTCACCAACCGCCATCTCAGCCAGGGTTAAAAAAGCTCACATCAAAAGGCTAACCATTTCACACACACACATGTGCACGCACACACTTGCCGTGGCAACTGTGGCAGCATTAATTTCCTTGTGAATGCACTAGACTAACACATAATAATCCCAAGCACTACTGGGAGACCACCAAGACCAAGCAGAAACACACAACTAGGGGGACCACCGAGCAGAGGGGCTGTCAAGACAAGATAAGTGTGTGTCTAGCGTCAGGGTTTTGCATGCACCCACTAAAAACGAACATACATACACACACGTACACCAACAACAACACACAGCCTGGCCTGGACTCCTGGAAAAGCTCTGGCTTATCTCTCCCCACAGATAGTGAAATGGATTAAGAGCCACATTTGGCACGTCCAGAGAACTGGACAGATAACCACGAAAACACTCTCTCTAACTGCAATCACTGCTCAACATGATTTGTGTGTGTGTGTGAGTGTGAGAGAGAGAGATAGAGAGAGCGAGAGAGAGAGAGAAAGAGAGTGGATGCATTTTAGCTTGCATATGCTCCCCCATGTGTAGGCATTGGACCAAAAACTGTGTGTCTGTGTGTGTGCGGCGAAGGAGTGATGCAGTGGTTGACCCAGGACCCAATCCGTTAGAACACACACATTCATCTTCCAAACACACACAGCGTGCCCAGACAAAGAGCAGTGTGTGAAGAGACGTTCAGCATGTGTGTGATGTCAGCTGGAGACAGAGAAGGGGAGCCCATCATATCCCGTTTATGTGTGTATGTGTGTGCGTGTGTGTGTGTGTGTGTGTGTGTGTGTGTGTCCCCTGACACAAGGCGCCTGCTCATTGACCCCCCTGGTTATAGATGCCTGCTATGAAGATGATAGGAGGTTTGCGATTCGCTTTAAGACTGGGAAATTACATCTTCTCTTCAGCGTGGCTGTGTCACTCCCTCGTTCACTACTCCCTATATAATAGACACATAATAGCCCTAAATTGAGATTTTGGACACTTATGAATCATTGTCATTTTGTGTCATCACTGCCAGCTGTAGAGCCACATGACCAATTCTGCCTGGCCTCTGCTGTTTAATCAGTTGCGAACATTTACATAACCCGTATTTGCATCTTTTTAGTGTTCCTGTATTCCAGTTGTTACTTGTTGTGTCCTGTTACTATTTGATGCTGGAACATGCAAGTTTCCCCACATGAAAAACTGAAAGTTTAATCATATTATAAGTTGGCTAAGGGAAGTGAAAAGAAGAGTTTTGACAGCAGATTCTTATGCTGCTACAAAGGGAAGAATGGTGAAAAAAGCCTTTTCCACGTCTTTCTTTGCACCATTCTACATGTTTGCCTACTTATCTGTCCGTCTCTCCCCTTCGCTGTCTATTAGAGTCAAATCTCTCTCTTAATGGGCATCTATTGTATCCTGCCTCTCCCCCTCCTCTATTCATCACACTACCACACGCACATACACACTCCCTCTGAGGGGGCCCCTTAACCAGGCTCTCCATATGCCTGACCCCCACCTCCTTTCTCCTCCTCCTCCTCTTTCCACAACCCCCTTCTCTTCTTCCCATCTCCTGCTCACACTCTGGCTTCTGCTCTGTTGCTGCTGCTGTTGCCCCACGCTGCCATCTGCTACAAGACAACAGAGGGTGGAAGAGGAAGACAAGAGTGGTGAAAAAGAGTGAGTGAAAAGAGGAAGACATGAGGGAAGCAAAGGCTGAGGGGGAAAGCGGAGAAAGAGGGACAGATAATGAGAAAGAGAGAAAGAGGGAATGAGTAGATGTGGACACAATACAGCAGAGAGCAGAGAGGGTGTCCATCTGCTCCCCCCGCTCGCCTCCCCTCCCCTCCTGACACACAGCCTCACACACACCACAAAGAGAGTATTTAACCTCAACACACACACACATACAAGGGGGAGACATAGAGACAGAAAGCAGTCCAGGCTCTCTCTTTAACCCGTTCCTCTCCACTGAGCCTGCCTGTATTACACCCTTGGGGTGGCAGGTGATGGGTGGATGGAGGGAAAGGATGTAGGGGGGAGGCAGGGAGTAGTAGAAAGGGGGATGGGGGGGTGATTGAGGGACAGAGCGTAGGGGATGAAGGATTGAAACTGATCTGAATCAACACCAACACATCCTCCCCTCCCCTCCCCTAACCTCAAATCTCAATAGAGACCAGCTTGCTACCCCTGTCACTATGACAACCTCTGTCAATCATACTGTAGCAGTGGGCTTTCAAATGGGGACTGATGGCGCAGGATTAGGAATGGCTGCCCAAACATCAGAGTGCGGCTCATTCAGCTTACTCATGGATATGAACCCTAAACATTCTTAGTGGTAAACATGCCTTTTCACACTTTATTTTCAGAAAGGTGACAGCAGGTCAGACATACTCACAGTCTATTTAGTGGTGGGAGTGCACATACTGCAGAAAACTAGCTGAAATTGTGGTTGTGGATGACGTTGAAATCTGCCAATGACAAAGCAACACCCACATGTTTTCTTTCCAGTGTGGCTGAAATTTCCTATTTGAATCAAGTATTTGAACCCCTTGTCAAGTTTCCACAAACTGGTTTCCCGTGCTTTATCTGAAAAATGTTTTGAGACCTGGAGAATAACAATAATCTAGTAACTCATTAGAAAAATTAAGATTAGATTAGATTCTGCTTTCTTCTCTTGTTAATCATCTTGTGACCCCTTAAGATTCATCTTCCCAGCCATTTTTTGGGTTACAACTGGGAAACAGCAATACATAATACATCTGGCTTCATGACACTACAGGCAGCCCAACTGAGAGGATGAGCTGCGTGCGGCCTCTAATTGGCTGACTACGGTATTTCTTTTTATTACCCAATTTTAGAGACCTCAACTCTTTGAGAAATTGAGAAGCGTATCTGTATAAAAGCACATTGCCCTCGATAACAGATCCTTGATGATGCTGATTGGTTTTCGAAATTCAAATTTGTTTTCCTCTTGAACACAGCCATAGAGTGGAAATGTACCTGCAAGACTAGGTTATCGGTAAGAATAACAATCATGCAGCCGTATTGCCTCATGAATTTAAGTTAAAACCACAAGACTGAAGCACAACAGAACAAAACACGGCCCAGCATCACGTTGACAACATGATGCCTTCACTCCTGCTGGGTCTGTCGAGCTCCATGACATCGAGATGGCTGTCAGGTTTGGACACACACACCACTGTGTAGGTCAACACACACTGCAAACACTAGATCCCCCAAAGGACCTGTACGTACACAGTGTCACACACCCTAAACACCAGTGTAGTGTGTAAAGGGTGTGATGGAGGAGGGGGTTGAAGGGGCGTGACCCACAAGAGCTGATTTCATTAGATGAGAGGAGAGGAGAGGAGCGGAGAGGAGAGGAGAGGAGAGGAGAGGAGACAGGAAAGGTCTCTGTATATATGACCACAAATGGAGAGAACAGACACCAGCTGTCACTTGCTTATGTCAGCCCTATTCTCAGCTCCTATGTGAGTGTGTGTTGTGTGCGGCTGTGTGTGTGTCACTGTGATCTCAGCTAGCCGTGACTGGTTTCAATTACGCGGCAAACTTTGACCCTGAGTAACCAAGCAGGAAAACGAGCTACTGAGAGAGAGAGGTACAGAAAGAGGTGGAGTGTATGAAAGAAGGAGGGGTCAATTCAGAGATGTTGAGATAGAAAAAGAGTTTTTCACTTGGAGAAAATTAAAACTTATGAAAACGTATACTGTACATCACATACTACACACCTACTAAAAGCACACATAGACGACAGCGTTTCCAGGGACGGTGACCTACCCTTTTTCTGGGAGGTCCTCGCTCTTCATCTTTCTGGCTTCGACCTGCTCCTGCCCCGCCTCCTGTTCGTCCCTGACGCCCCCCTTTGCTCTCTCCAACTGGAGGTCTGATGGTCATCCTGATCTCCGGTGGGCAAATGTAGTTCTCAAGGTTCTTGGGGGGCTTCTTGGTGCGCTTGGTGGTTTGGATCTTCAGCTTTAGACTTCCTTCCTGGAAACTCGCTTCCTTGATGGAGAACTCCTGCTCCTCCAGAAGTCCCTCCCCCTGCTCCTCTAGCCCCTCCCCTTCGCTGATGGCACCGTTAATCACATCATCACTGCGCGCCAAACCGATGCCCCCTGCTCCTTGCTGGTACTCTTCATTTGGCCCCACCCTGCCTCCCTGTAACTCCGCCTCTTTGGGTCGGGCCGAGCCAACCAGATTCCTTGGCTCCATCCACGCTCCCGCCAGAGCCAGTCAGGATGGGGGAAGCTGTGGCAGCCAGCCAATAGAAAGATAGAGAACAGTAGTCTGTTGGACTGGTTGGTTGTTGTCAATCAGCTACTGGGGTTGGGTTGGTTGTCCCACAGGAACACAGCGAAGCCAGGGACAGTCTGCAGAGAGAGCAGGTAAATGATATGATTAGGAAAAGAAGGGTGAATAAAGTCCTGTCATCCCCATAGCTTCCATTCCAGTGCTACCTTTCAGCACAGGCCTGTCGGCTGTCATCAACATCATTAGCTGCCTGTTATGTATGAAGACAAACACACAAGCTCATCACAGAGCTGCAGAGGCATCCTCCACACTCTCATTTGTATTTTGTACCTTGCGTAAACAAACTCATTTTTGACACCCACTACCACTTTCCCTCCCCTCTCCCTGCTCTCTTCTTTACCCACTCTTCTCTCCCTCCCTTCACAGCAGATCTGAAGTAGAGCCATGCAGACACTAGAGTGATCTAGTGCAAAATAAGACATTCCTCTTCTCTGCTCTAAAACCAAGCTGAAGTTACCCTGAGGACACAAGACAGAAAAAATGAAAGAAGCTGACTTCTGTTTTTTTTTTCTTTCTATTCACCAGAGCAGGGAAGGAGGGAGGGAATCACACATGGGCTAAAGGGAAGGCAGCAGAGAAAGACGGAGGGAAGGAATCTAAATTCTTTCCCCAGATGTGGTTTACGAGCTGGTCTGGAAAAACCAACGTCTGAACTGTTTTACACACGCATGCAGTGGCACTGATACACACGCGCATGAAAAACTCCATACACTTATGCACATAAATACACATACAAATGACAGTGTTGCTGTCACAGAGTACACTTCTTCACCCCTGCTGCTATTTCTGATCTCTAGAGAGAAGGTTGTGGTAGCCATTTGTCAGAGGATTCAGGATTTCCTTTTCGGTTCACTGCATATGCAGGCACAGTTATATATTACATACTTCCTACATCAATACACATATGCGCACATACACTTACACAGGCTTACTTACACACAGAAAGCAACCAAAACAAACACTGGACTACACTTCTCACTACAGCTCCTGGGAATCCCATCAGTCAATATGACACGAGGCATGAAAGTGAGGAATGCTGTCTCACACACTGAGCTTAAACTGACACCATTTAGACTGATGTGAACCCAGACTAGACCACTACCTGCAGACATGACTCAAGTAAAAGCCAACTGCCTGTTGCAGTCTTACAATGACCTGAGAGCACGAAAGGTTTATAGCATATAAACCTGTATATGGCACCTGAGAGGGGTAATATAGAATTACGCACCTCCTACCCTCTGCTAATACATTCTCTGACCTGGTTACTGTAGGCATTTTACATTATCTGTATGTGTTTCTGTGTGTTTTCTGTGTGCTCCTGTACCAGCCCACAGCCTACTGTACTAACAGCTGATCCCCATCTTAATGCCTCACAGCACATGCTTACAGCTATACCCACTTATCCCTTTAGAGGGTTGCGGCAGGCTGGATACGCTGGGCTTTGTACACCCTGGACAGGTCGCCAGTTAATCCCAGGACACATAGAGATAGACAAACATTCACACTTCACACGTACAGGTAATTAAGAGTCACCAATTAACGTAACCTGCATGTCTTTGGACTGTGGGAAGAAACCGGAGCACCGTGAGAGACCCCTTGCACCCAGAACCTTCTTGCTGTGAGGCGGCGGTGCCAGCCATTACAGTGTGATTAAATAATCATGATCCACAGTAGTATTTCAACCAACTTGTCAGTGTAAGACAGCACACAGTGTCCAACCTGAGGTGAAAGTTAGACATTTTTCTTTCTGCATTTGCAAAATTAATTAAAAATGAAAAGCCCTGTTTCTACGAGCCCTCTTTGGCCACAATGTTTGCCAATCTGAAGCCACAGACTTTCAAAGCTGACTCATAAGGGTTATTGATGTAGGTTCTGTTAGCCCCGTGGTGGTTAAGTATGAAAAAGGCTTAAAAGATCATAACAGTGGTTTTGCATGCTTAAGCTCATGAACTCCAAATCACTTATACTCTACATGGCCGACTTTATACTGCCAACCATTTTCCAAAGCACACTAGTAAGTTTTAATATTGATTTCCAACCTTCCTGGAAGCCATTGATTTTCATTCATTAAGTGCAGTATGAAAAGGAACTTGCAAACCTTGCTGGAGTCATTAGTCTGCGTTATTTTTATGCTGTAGTCACATTATTTCCACATGGAAATACATTTCTGAGGAGGGACTGTTAAAAACATTATTCCTTGCTGTTGCCTGCAGGAAATTCTCCAAAGGTGAGATTTTAAAGTTATCTCTTAACAGCAACCTATCTCATGCAAGACAAATTCCCATTGTGATTTTTGTCTTTTGAGTTTGATTTGAAGACAACAAATATTTTGAGTGCAATGCTTTTTGGCCATCTAAAATCTCAGATATTTTCCACTAAAAAGAGTCCTCAAAACAGACCCTGCTCGCTGCATAACCACACAACGACATGGGTTACATCAATCAGTAACACTGACACATAAATAAAGGAGGCTAAAGGTTAAATTTGATGGATTACTGATCTCAGGACAATCTCTGCAAGATGGTTTTCATATCCCATTAAAATCAGTGGAAAGCACTGGCAGCCTGGAAGTTAGGAAGTCAGCCCAAAAACATAAGGCATGCTTTGGAAAATGGTCAGCAGTACTGTAAAAAGTATAAGCGATTTGCATTTCATGTGCTAAAACATGCAAAACCACCACTGTGGTCCCTCAATAACTCTTAAAGTATTCAAATCACTCAAAGTTTGAAGTTTTACAGGAATAATCAAAAGACAGTGAATCCAGGCTCAGTCCCAACCTGACCGTACGGTGCCCACATGACCATGTTTGGTCCTCCCAGTCCCTAATGTCAGCTTGGTGACTCGCCCTCATGGCATGTGTGAAGGCCACCCTGTCTGTCATGTGACTGAGGACAATGACAGGAAAAAGAGACAGCTGCCAACCTCAACATCACACACACACATCAAAAAGAAACCACTTTGGGTGGTGCTCTTAAGACTCAGTACCCCCTCACGAGTACAAGCCAGTATGACAACAAAATGGCGTCATACATTAGTACAATCTTCATTCTGAGCCATTACTGTGTAAACTACTTAGCTGGGTCATGACTATTCCTCCTCCCTCCCTGCTTGGTGCCCTAAGCTGTGTTAGTTCTCTGTTACTGGCAGACAGGCTGAGAGTTTATGTAAGACTGACCCCCCTTCGGGCCTCTCTCGCCCAGCCTGAGCCTCACTGCCTCCTCTCTCCCTTACACACACAAACACACTGACACACACACATACACACCTCGACTAGCCTCAGACAGCAGGGTGATTGTGAGAGGCCAGACTCGCTGCATAAATAGCTTTATTATGTTCTCAAAACTACCAGCGCTAACCAGCTTCCCTCTCAAATAGCATAAGGTCATTCCCTGTGCTGGATGTGAAAGGCTGTGCACGAGACACTCCTCCAACATTTTGCCTTGTCCTTTGAGGATAATTATGATAAAGCTTCGATAATGGAATACAGATGAACAGAATCGAGATGGTGAATGATACAGACACACAGACAAAACAGAGGTAGACAAAGTGTGAGTGAGAACCACAGAGAGAGGGAGAGAGACATGGCAGCAGAAACGCAACCTTTTAAGGCTGCATACCCAGCAGCCCAGCGCCTGAGGTGGACTCACAAATAGCTCATACACACATGCAGACAGATGCGAACACACACACACACACTGGCTCACACATCCACACGCACACCACACGCCCGTGTGATTGCACAAGGTGAAGAGTCTTTTTTTTTCTACTTTTCTTTGATGTGAGAGTGTAGTAGAGGCTCGGCCATCCCTGGCTGTAGATGAGTATCTCAGAGGGATGATGAACACTGTCTGTCTGCCATTTTCATTTTTCATTTATCTCTTTTTCTCTTTTATTACAGCCCTCCAGTGAAGGGGCAATCACATAAACCAATGTTTCTAGAAGGATCCAATCTTTGGTTGAAGACAAATCAAAAGGAATGGCCCCAGCCTTCTAGTACTTCCAAATCCAGTGGGCACAAGCATGGGTTTTCGAACTGGACGTCTATTAGTCCTCTGCCTCAGAGCAGAGCAAGGTGAAGGAAGCCATCTTTTCACCCTGCCCACATCAAAGAGCATATTCTGTTTTTAAGTGAACATTATGAACTTCTACTTGGATATGAAATACAGAATAAAACCCGAGGACGGCACAAACATCTGTTCAGCTATAGGGCAGCTAGAAGGACAATCAAAGTTACCATGTGCGGGACAGCCATAATAGAAAATGATGGCCTTGCAGCCGCTCTGTGCAGTCCCACATGCACACGGCCCTCTGGATGAGCCATATGCCAGGTAGCACTAAAACCTTCCTCACCTAACTACCCCGCAGAAGCAGATGAATGTTAAACCATTTTAACTGCAGCAGAAGCCACAAAATGGCTGTCAGCAAAAACACCTCCCCTTCTCCCCAACTGTCTTCCTCCTTCCCCTCACCTCAGCCCCCCCCACCTCTGTTCTCTCCCCTCTTCCCTGTGCTACCTCTTTCCTTTACCCTCCACCTCCTCCCTCCCTCCCTCCCTCTTTCTGTGTGCTCTGCCAAAAGGTGCTCCAGTGCTGATATTCTGTTAAGAGAGCCTGCCAACAGTTAGATTTGTCCTTGGATCCCGTTCACATTCCCTCCTCCCCTTCTGTGTGATCCTATTTCGACCCGAGGTATCCAGCTCAGAAGGGGATACACCTAATCGATTTCTCATGCTTTAATTTAAAGGGGGCATGGGCATCTCATTACCTAATAGGGGTTTTAATGGCCTGCTTCATACTTTTACACCACAAAAACACTGCCAGAGTTTCAACTCCCCCAAACCTGTTAACAAGACAAGATCGATGGTTCAATCCAAGTCTGAATCACCTCTATTACACATCCCTCAACCCAATTTCTTTCCACGCACTTCTCTTACAATTGCCTCTCTTCTCGTGCCCTTGGTCTTCTTTTTTATCCAGTGCTCATTTCCACACCTTCCTTCCCATATATCCTAGAGACCTGACCATTTTTCAACACTTTCCCTGACTCATTCAGGCTTGTCTGATGGTGTGGTGGTGACTGAGGTTTCTGGGGGCTGCCGATAACAGTGGCGTACTGCCATTCACTTTCGGCCCTCACCTTCATCCACACAGCCAAAGAATGGCCCTCACGTTTGGCCACACTGTTGCTGACACCCACATGAAACTGATCAGCTATTGATAAATGCAACCGGAGTGGAGTAGCGCTGACTTCCACCAACCCCAAGCCACATTTGTACGTATGCTGCCATCTACGTACTGATGCTATGGTGTGTATTTTGTGCTCCGAACGAAAAAATAAAGCAGAATGGAGGCAACGTGAGAAATTAAACATGCTCCTCGCGAACTGAGCGTGCTCCAACTTGCAACCTGAACAGCACTTGGCATCAATCATGTGACATTTGTCCGTCTCCAGCCTCTGTAACCTGACCAGAACCCGTGAAAAACCACATCCAACCAAAACGCTTTCAAAAAAAAAAAAAAAAATCCACAAGATACAGTGTCGGTGTGACATAAGTCATGACTGAACGAGTAACAACCATCTGCTTGCTGCATGTTGCACACTGTGAAGCTATGTGATGGACTATCAATGTCAAAGGAGATGCAGGAGGTCCACCCCGACAGAAAAACATTTGGACTAAGAGCTGGTTACAGGTTGAGCTGCTCCTTGATCAGCGTGTAGTGGACACTTCATCCCATTGACCTAATTAGCTGTTACACCTTACTGCCGCCTAAGTACCAAGGTGGTACATGGACGGAGGCTGAGCACAGCGCCGTTTGGGGGGGTCGGTCTGCGTGCGTGCGTACGTGCGAGACCGCGCGCGCGTTTGGTCGAATTGTGACAACAAGAACACTTCGCACAATTCCGTGTCAGTTAAAGAATAAAGATGTCACAGACGCGATATGTAAAAGGAAACACTGGTTAATGCGGCATGTGAAAGGCAAACGCCAGCAGCTAATAACGTTAATAAAAACAGCAACACGTTTGCAGGAGGTGTATTCAGGTGCGGGATGTGGCCAGTCAGCCGGGGCTACTTACCCATGTGGAATGTTGTCACACACTCGGCTCCGACGTGGAAATATTTTATCGGGATCCTTTACAATCCATCTGGACACATTCTACCCTGCGTCCCGGGGAGCTGTCAGGCGGCGCCGGGAGATTTGTATATATATATATCTTTTGACAGAAAAACCCAGAGGAAAATGGCGTCAGCGGTGCTTTTGGGAAAAAAAAAAAAAAAAAGCGAATATAGGATTTGCAGCCGATCTGATGACAGAAAC
>JAVQJF010063603.1:0-13019 GCA_036023855.1 Gadopsis marmoratus | reverse complement strand
ATGTATAGACCCAACATTTCCACCATGAGCAGCACTAGGAGACAGTGGCAAGGAAACACTGCCTTTAACAGGCAGAAACCTGGAGCAGAACCAGAACCAGAACCAGGCTCTGGGTTGGCGTCATCTGCCTCCACCGGTTGGGTAGAGAGGTTTCATTGTATCGGCAGGAGGTAGAAGATCCGGTGGCCTGGTGCAGGGAAAATGATCTCTTCATCAATGTGGGGAAGATGAAGGAGTTGGTCTGGACTTTAGGAGGAGGAGCCACACTCCCTTTATTGAAGGAGAATTGGTAGAAATGGTCCAATGCTTCAAATACCTTGGGGTGTACATCTCTGGGGATTTGACGTGGACCACAAACATCTCCAGCATTTTAAAAAAGGCCCACCAGCGTCTCTACTTTCTGAGGAGACTGAGGCAGGCCGGACTTAACACCTCAGTGCTGGTAGCTTCTCACCGGTGTGTGTGTGTGTGGTGGAGAGTACACTTACCTTCTCCATCACCACCTGGTACCACCAGGAAGGCGCTGCAGAGACGGGTGAAAGCTGCTGGGAACATCACCCGCAGCAGCCTTCCTTCCATCGAAGACATTTACATCAGCAGGTGTAGGCTCGCATTATGGGGGACCCCACTCATCTGGCCCAGAACTTGTCTAGTCCCCTTCCCTCAGGTAGGAGGCTGCGGAGCATCAAGGCCAAAACAACTAGGCTCAATCACAGCTTCTACCCAGAGGCAGCGAGGCTGGTGAAGTCCAGGCCTTGTAGACAAACCTGATAGAACCTGCCCTGTTGTGTTACTGTGCTTGAACACATGGCCTTGCTGTTTTTAGATGTTTTTTTTTTTTACCATTTTGTTTGAATTCAGTCGGTGTGTTATGTGCTGTGGGAACATATTCTGTTCATGTGTAAACATGTAATGACAAATACATCTAATCTTAATCAGAATCTGTCGGGTCGATCAGCTGGGTTTCATTCCTCCACTTCCTGTTCAGGTCCGATAACAATATGAATGTAATGTAGCTGCTGCTAACATGATGCTGCATTCAGGGCTGTGATGTAAACCGCTGTCACAGCAGGGCTGAGACTATGTCCTGGAGCTCCCAGAGTTACTGTGTAAGTTACAGCAGACGCTGAAAATGAAAATGATGATGGTGGTGGTGGTCTTGGTCTCTCCTGCAGACCAGCTGAAGTCCGTCATGGAGCAGGTCTTGGACTTCGCTGTGCGCGAACTGACCAAGATCGTGGAGGCTTCGTTTGACGACTTGCTGCTGGAGATCACTAAGATGGAGAGAGAGCGGCAGCTCCTGGAGGAGAGGCTGGGCAAGAGCTCTGACAGAGGGGGGGTTGGAGGAGGAGAGAAGGGGAGAGGAGCAGCAGCTGGAGGTCGGAGGAGGGGGTCGGAGAATGACTCGGTGTCACCCAGTGGCTCTGAGGACGCCCGGGAGGAGCTCGCCGAGGTCACAGCGTCCAAAGAGACGGCAGAGAGAGGCGGTGAGTCATAACCCCCCCACACACCTGCTGCAGTGATGTACAGGTGAACTCCAGGACACTGACATCACTGCTGGCTGTGATCAACTTACTAATTCTGAATCTCCTCCTCTTTGTTTCATCTTCATCCTTTCGCTGTATTTTTTATTTTTCCTTTCTCTCCTTTTGTTCCTTTCTTCTTTCCTCCTCCTCTCTAATCTCCTTCCACTCCCTTTTCACCTTTCCTTCCTTTTGTCCCACTTCGTCTCCCCTCCTCTCCTCCCTCGGCCCCCCCCCTCTCAGACCCGGAGCGCCCCCCGGTCCTTGCGGTCTCTCAGGACTGGGTTCCTATCCTGGACAAGGTCTTTGGTCAGAAGTGGTGCAGTGACGTCTGGCAGATCAAGGAGCTCGGGGGAGGAGGTGGGCGGAGTCTGGGTGAGGGAGGGACACAGCAGGTGCAGCCTATCGCCGCCCCCTCCCTGACCCTGGAGCCCTCCCCCTCCTCCCCCCAGCAGGACCCCCGCTGGACTCCTCTGGAGGACATGGAGGTGTTTTCTCCTGATGATGAAGACGGTCAGAGGAACAGCGGGGGGGGGGCCGCCCCCGGCCCTTCACCTGGACCCCCCCTCAGCCCCACAGGTGAGGCTGAAGACTTTACAGGTGAAACAGAAACCTGAGACCTGAAATAAATAAATAATTGGTGACAGCTGGAGGTGTAAAAATTCTGCAAATGATATTTTAATAAAAGGTGAGTGAAAACAAAGTCAGAAACACAAAATTAAAAAACATATTTATAAAAATATGTATAAATGTGAAAGTACTAATTAATAAAAAATATCTGCAAAACCTGAAACAAATGAACATACCATAGACAGTAAAAAATAAGAGATCTGTATAAGTATAAAGGAAATTAAATAAATATATATATATAATATATATAATTACAGTATATAAACATACAGAAACGCCCTCTTCTTCTGCAGACAGACAGGAAACAACAAGCCAATCAGCAGTAGCGGAGGAAGTACTAATACTACAGTGTACTAATACTCTGTTACTCAAAGTTTCATTCCTGCATTGAAATGTTACTGAAGTACAAGTATAAAAGAAAACGCACCATCTGCTGGGCGTTTGAAGTAAACGGCAGGACTTGTTTCAGAAGGATTACTTTCACAGCAGTAATCTGTCACAGCCTCGTCAGCTGTCGTTTACAGGAAGTCACTCCTAAAACTTTGATTTTTAACTTCCTTTAAAGTCCAGACAGATTCTCCGGCTGCAGTTATCCATTAATCTGGCAATTAACTGATTAATAGTGTGACCAATAAAATGTCACATTCAGTTACTGCGACACGAGTTTTACTGTGATACTGTAAGTACTTTTAGCTGATAATATAACATTCAGGATTTTACTTGTAGTGGAGTATTTTTACAGTCTGGTATTAGTACTGGAATTAAAGGCGTCTGTCTGTCTGTCTGTCTGCAGGATCGTCCGGCTGCCGCTCGTCTGCCTCGATGCTTCATCGCCTCCTGACGCTGCCGTCTCAGCTGCTGGAGGACGAGGACCAGAACGCTGCTGCCAATGAATCGCTGGCCGCTCCGGCGACTGATGGTACCAACAACCAGCGAGACGGTGTCGAACCGCCCGGCCAGACCTGCCTGTCGCCCATGACAACCAGGGAGGAGGAGGAGGAGGATGAGGAGGAGGAGGAGGAGGAAGGGGGGGAGGACAAAGGGAGGAAGGTGAGGGAGGGCGCAGTGGTTCTTTTGTACTTCAGTAACATTTGAATTCAGGACTTTCACTTATAACAGTATTAGTATTAGAGTATTAGTAGACTGTAGTATTAGTACTTCCTCCACTGCTGCTGATTGGCTTGTTGTTTCCTGTCTGTCTGCAGAAGAAGAGGCGGAGGGTCTGGTCTGAGTGTGAGGACTGTGGGCGGCGGTTCAGCCGGATGTCTCTCCTGAAAGCTCACCGACAGATTCACGCCGCAGAGAACACCACCGCTGACACGGCGTCCCCCTCGTCTCCACCCAGCAGCACCGCCTCGGCGCTGCACTGTTCAGAGTGCGGGAAGAGGTTCTCCTCGGCGACCCGCCTCCACAGCCACATTCGAACCCAGCACCGCGGGAACCGGTCCTGAAGCCATCGGGACAGAGTGGGTCACAGGGACTGAACTGGAAACAGAAATGGGATCAAAAACCAGACCGTGTTCAGACCTCAGAGTAGAACTAGAGGTGGATCCACAGACCTGAGAGACCTGAGACCAGATCAGAACCAGAGACCACATACCATGAAATGGAAGCACATCTGGTTCCCTTTCATGGTTTCTGGTTCCCCTGAAACCACAGGACCGATTCTAGACTCACACACACACATGCTTTTACTCTGAAATAGAACAGGAATTTGACTCCAGGCATCAAGTCCTAATGCCTGGAGTCAACTTCAACTAAAGATTATTTTCTTTATTGATGAATCTGTCAATAAATTCTTCACTTAAACTGATTAATCATTCAGTCTGTGAGCCGACAGGAAAGGCTGAGAAACATCTGTGATCCAGTTTAACGTGAAGAATTATGGAAACAATCAATTATCCATCAATTCAGAACTGACACTGCAATTAATATTATTCTTATGCAAATAGTTATTTTATATAATAAAATACCTGTCTATGTGTGTATATATACATAAAGAAACACGGACCCTGAGGTCTTTTATCGTCACACGTGAAGACACACAGGCTGAAATCCCTCCTCTGCCACCACACACACAAAGACACCACAGCAAAATGGTCACTTCTGGTTTTACTATCTATAGGTATGTGCTTGAGTAAAATGAAGTTTGGAAAATATGGAGTGGTTTCTTAATGTTTTCCATATATATATAATCTCTCAGCTGTTAATGTTTCACAGAACAGGATTAAAAACAAATGTTTACCAGGAGACTAAAAGCTGAAATCAGTTTTAACAAAGTCCATCCCCCGTCGTCACAACCAATCAGAGTGCCTCTGGAAGGTCACATGGTTGATGGGGTTCGTCGTGTCTGATTGCCGGTTCTGGTTTGGATCTGGTTCCAGGTCTGCAAAACACCAGTTGAATGAAAACACTTGTTGGTGGTTTCCCCCCTCAGCACACCTGAACAGGTGAGAAGCCTTCAGCCACTTTACACATGTTGAAGATGAAACTAAGTGGATTTTAAAAGGGTCTCGTAAGGATTTGGATTCGACAAAAGACTGAATCCAACCTCTGGACCAGGTGACCTGGAGCAGGAAGTCAGACAGCAAGACGTCGACTTCAGAGGAAATACGAGACCCTGATGAGGGAATGAAAGTGAAGCAGGTGATGAGGCCTCGTATCAGACGTGATGAAGGGACGAACGACATGTTAAAAACTTCTTTGTCCTCCTCAATCTCCCTCTTCTCCTTGTGAAATATCTAAAAACCTCCTCGTCGTCAGGAAACAAACTCCAGCTGCTGCAGGTGAGATTCTGTCCCGGCAGGTGAATTATTATATATATATTTTTTGCCATAAGCTCATCGCCGCAGCAGTCGGACGGTCGGAGCGCCGCTTCCTGTTTCCTGCTTTCTGCCCCCCTTCCCCTCGTGGTTTTGGTTTTGGTGTTGGATCTGCGTGGAAGAAGTGACTTTTGATTTTTAAAGTGCTCTTTATTGTTTTTCCCAACAAACTCTTCTTTTTTTAACTACAGTTTGGATTATCGTCCGGTGCATTTTCAGTCGTCGTGTTTTAGATTTCTGGACGATCTCGTGCAGGAAGATGAACTTCATCAGTGGCGTCGATTGTTTGGACTCGTTGAATGTGAATCCCAGAAGTTTGAGTCATTTTTTTACGTTTGTTTTGACTTTTCAGACAGAACTGATGGTGAAAGCAGAGAAAAGAGGAAGGTTTTTAAATCTGTGATGGTTTACTCCTCCGCTTCCTTCTTTCCTTCATCCTCCCTTCAGTCTTCAGTTCAGTAACCTCACGTTAACACAAATACCTCCTGACAAACAAACCAGACCACAGTCATTTTTTGCTGGAAATGATCATGTTTTTCTTTACTTTGTGAAATGATGTTTTTTCTTTACTTCGGTTAATCTGATGGTATGGAAGCTCATTACTGCCAGGAAAAAAAAGAGCAGATGACATGTTAGGAATGACAAAACCAGGGTTCGTACAGTCTCGAAAGTTTAAATGCTTAATTTTAACCGATGTGTTTTCAAGGTTAGGGACATGCTCCGAAGACATGCTTAATTTTCAACATAATCTGCTGTTTCATCATCTGCACAGTAACTCCTGTAAACAAAAAATCTTAATATTTGAATTTATAGTAACAATTTAGACTGACGATAAAAAACTACCTGTCAAGGTACCTTGAAAGTGCTTGAATGTTGCTCTTAAAAAGCTGCATGAACCCTGCAAAACACTGCAAGTCAGATTTATGTGACACTAAATCAAAATTTTGATTTATCCTGAAGAGAGAACTTTGCCAATGTTTTAGATATGGATCAAGTGATTACGAGATAATGTTAAATTAAAAGAAATAATCATAAGATTTTTTTGGGAACTACAAAATATGTAACTTTTGTAATGAGCTTCTATATATATACCAGATATAAATGAGATTAAATATTAAATATATAGTGAAGCAGAACACAGCAAATAATGACTTAATCAACAAATACTTTCACATCTTAAATGTTAAAACTCTGAAGATGAATTGGATGCAGCAGCGTTCAGGGCCTGTTGGTAGAAGTCTGTACTGGACTAGAGGTTTGGACGTGATCTGAAACAGACCCGTGGAAAACCCGAGATCTGAACCTGATGCTAAAAGAGGCCAGATACAAAAGGGGCTGGTCTCCAGCTGTTGCTGATGAACGAAGGTTAATTTAGGTTCCTGAATGCCTCGCGAGCCATCAAATACAAGCGCTGCCAAACAGGAAGTCCTGCTTATGTCCCTCAATGCACCTCAGGCTGTATTTTTTTTTACAAATGTTAAAGTTTTTAAACATTTTCTAATGTGATTTACTTTTTACCCAAATCCCAAAGGTGACATATAATATAGAAGGCAACTCCTGCCAACATAAATAGATTTAGATCCTTAATAATAAACCAACAGATTTTTGTTCGCTAAAATCAGTATTTCCGTCACGTTATCAATTAATGTCCTCAGTACATTTTATTTGTTCAGTTCATTAAATCAGACCCTCAAATAATTTATTCAAATTGTGAATTATTGCCATCATGTTCATCAGAACTGTGCTCGCTGTACATCCAGTCAGTCGAAATTTGAGGAAATTTGCAAAAGCTATTCTGGTGACATTTTTACACTTTATAATCTCGTTATCCCTAAAATATGTTTAAGAGACGTCAAAGATAAAATTCAACGTTACATCTCCACGTATGTGAGTTGAAGATCAGAATCAAACTGTGAAATTAAAGAGGTCCATGTTGAGAAAGTGGACACATTCTGTTAGGACAGACTCTGTTGATGTTAGCTGTAGTTTATATTGGAATCATTCCTTTCCATCCGTTTGTGTTGAGAGTCTCTGCAGGACTCTGAACCTCACTGGCTGCTTCTTTCGTAGCGTTCGTACGTCAGGAAGCGATGGAGAGATGCTGATGAATATCAGCAACGTGTCCTGGCGACGCCACGCTTCAGCACGAACAATCGGCTGTTTCCATCGTTTTTATGCTCTATACTTTTACTAGCAATTCAGATTTTTTTTAACTTTGAACAAAATCTTTTAAGCAATATAAAGCCAAGACTCTGCAGAGCAGCCGGAGTTTGTCATAGAAGAGCGCCTGTTCATTAGCAAAAACTACACAGCAAGATGATGATTCGCAACGAAATTCAGACCGCCAGTACAAAAATACCAGGAATGAAAAGCTTGAGGTGGATCGTGAACCTCCTCGGCTAAAATCACAATTCGGTTTAAATGTCTGCCTCTGGACGCCGCTGAAATAACTACATGTTGTCGTCTGCTTCGCTAGCATCCGAATTACCCAACCGCTTTTCTGCAAACGTTTTTCTGATCCGTTGCACTTTCAGCCTCCACACGTGTTCACATACCTCATTTTCTTTGTAAAACATTTCAAGTGTTTTATTTTTCCCTCTTTCCACACAAACCTCATTACCTCATATTTGACTACAGAAATGTGTATTTGTTTTTTTACTTGTTTCGTTTTGATTTTGGATGCGTCTCTTCATCTTTTTAAAACGGAGCCTGATGTTGTCGGGTAGAAACACACCAAACTGCAAAACGCACAAGCTTCTCAGGTTTGAATATGGAGTCCTTTTAGGATTATATATTTATATGAATAAAAGAGAAAATGTTTCAGGATCTGCAGAGGTAGTTTTAAACAGGTTTGTTAGAGGATGCTCTGACATATGGAAGCTCATTTATGCCAAGACAAGGAAAACGGACAAAAAGAAAAATACTTCTGATGATGCAACACAGAGTCCAACTTTTGACTTTTAAATAGTGAGTTGGACATATGAGAAAACTTTAATTTACATGGATGAAATAAGAAATTAACTCAAAATATTTACTCACATAATTTTGACTTAAAAACCATCATTGTCTTAATATCGCATATATTAGACTTTTTTTGTTTTCTGGGTGTAAATGGACTTCCATACTGAACTGAAAACAGTTGATATTTCTGAATATTTAGTGAAACATTTGTTTAAAATTTTGTCACAAACTAACAAATCACACATTTAAACTGCATTTAGGTTGATTTGACATGAGTATTGGCATTTTTCCAAAAAATATATAATAATAATAATAATATGCTTTTACATAGCACTTTTGAATT
The DNA here is from genome assembly GCA_036023855.1 of Gadopsis marmoratus. NCBI lineage: Eukaryota > Metazoa > Chordata > Actinopteri > Centrarchiformes > Percichthyidae > Gadopsis > Gadopsis marmoratus. The sequence continues at coordinate 4,740 of JAVQJF010063603.1, read as the reverse complement.
AAGTTAAAGTATTTAAAAGGGAAAATGATAAGATATTAAAAATGTAAAATGATAAAGGCAAAACCACATGCAACATGTAAAATAAGGTTTTCATTTAAAATAATGTAGCGCTGCTGCTGTTTACAAAGCCTCAGCAGGGAGAAATGTTTCTGGTTGAAAAGACAAATTATGTGTTAAACATAATAGCAATATAAACGTGTTTAACCTTTTGTGTACTGAAGAGGACGGGGGAGTAAGATGAATTTTTGACATCTTGTCACAGCAAACTTTGACATAGGTTTTTTATTATATACACATATATACATATATATAGTGTAAATGTGTGTGTGTGTATATATATATATATATATATATATATATAGTGTGAGTATGTATATATATATATATATACATACATACTGCTTTAATAAGAGATCTTTCTTGTCATTGAGAGACATTACGCAATAATTATGTGATACGGAAAGAAATGTGAGACATTATCTCGTAATTATCAGGAGATATTTAATCCAACCCCCCCTCCCTTTTTAGTGAATGCAAAGCAGTGAAAAATGTTTCAGGTTCAGTTGATGTGATTAATAAGTTCCACCAGATGCATTTCTCTCCAAGCATTTTTAAACGAGGGCGCTCAGAAGAAATCAGTCCGTAGTCGTAAAAGGACATAAATCTTGTTTTAAGCACTGAGACGCATTCAGGCGACATTCATGTGTACATATCGCAGAGCACACGCCATTTGTTTTATTTGTTGGCAGTTTTCTGAAAAGTGGTTGTGTGGTTCCTGTGTGGAGAGAAGACGACCTTCTTTCTGTTCAGACTCTTTGTGTTAAAACGACGATCTGTGACAAGAGTGAAAGAAGGGAATTTAAAATGTAAAAGCTAAACACTTTAGCAGAAGAGTTTCACTGGGAGCCCAGACGGACCTGGATCTTTCTAAATAAACTAAAACGGGTCCCTAATGAAACCCTTCCTGGTCAGCTTCTGTAAGTTGAGCTGGAGTTCATTAAATTCAATGCAGGAGTTCCTCAGGGAGCGAACCGAGGTCCTCTTATTGTTTGATGCAAACGTGGGAATGAGGGGATGAAAGGTATGGGTTGTTTTTTTTTTCAATTTAAATTGTTTTACATTAAGCAGATTGTATGTTTGTAATGGAAGCGTGACTGATGTTCAAATCCTGCAGGGATTTTATTTTATTATGAACATCTATTTCTACTCCCTGTATAATCTCAGATGAACTTGTTTGTCAAAGAAAGTTCATCAGTTTTTTTTAATTTGATGCAATACTTTTGATAAAAATGTGCCCTTTTTTTTGTAATTCAGACGTCTGATATAATCTCAATTTCCTATTTAATAACATTTTTAAAATGCTGGAGATGAGAAGGGCAGTCCAAGCATCAGTCAGGAGATGGGAAGATGATTTCCAGTCATTCATTGTGAAAATTAACTCAGTTGATATGACCTCTGACCATTCTGTGACAAATGTCAGTTTTGAGTGAATTATTGCCAACTTTTTACATCTTAAACTGGTGAATCGCAGAAGATTCACAGGAGTTTGGCTGTTTTTCCTTGTTCCCCGAGTTGATGACAGCAGCACCGTCTGAATCTTATTTACAGTGACATGTTACAGCCGTTTGCCATGATGATGAAGGTGATGGTGATTTGTTAGTCGACCGGGTACTTTTTAGTGTTAAAATTCAAACAAAACCAATAAATGTTCACAACGACCAGCCTGGCCTGACGAGTCTTATTCACTGCTGATGGAACGGACAGTAACCAGGAACAGTCCGACAATTTTGGAACATTATCAGAAAAGTGTTTCAAGAATCCAGAAACTTAAAAAGCACTAAAAGCTCTTTTCCACCAGTGTGTTTGCAGGTCGTGCACCTAATTCTGAACCATCTGGAGCATTTCCACCAAAAAATAAATCTGTTTGGAACCTGAAAAGTAAAAGAAAAAGAAAAATAGCAGATTTTCCTCGACCTGAAGCGCGAGCCATGATGTCACCAGTGGGCGTGTCCTATTCTATAGGTGGGAAAGTGGATGGAGAAGGCAGCGGTGGTTTCTTGTCTCTATGGTGACCACCTGCTACGTCTTCTGATCATTAACAGTTGGTCCAAAAACAAATATCTGTAATAACGGAACAAAAACTCCCAGATGACCAAAGTGATCTGCCATATTACACGCTACACGCTTTGGGAGTTGTCACATGATTTAGTCTGGTGATGTTAAATATTTATTGTCATCAAATCCTGTGAAAAGACAAAAAACTATCAAACCCAACAAAAGTACAGAATTACACCAGAAGCAGCGTGTCAATAATAAATATCAGGAAGTGTTGATTTAAGTCCAAACTTTCGTCTTTACGAGGAAAAGCATAAAGAATCAAGTGCAGTTATGTTATTTAACAGATTGTGTCATTTTTATTGTGTGAAAAGAAAAAGTGACGTTCAAACAAAAGTTAAGGGAAATACAGAATACAATTCTAAATAATTACAAACAGAACAGGTTAAAGGTTCAGATTTATACGTTTAAAGGTGTCATTTAAAAACAGCATAATGAATCGTACATGTTTTGGGGTGGGGGGGTTATAGTGAACTGTATAACTTTGATATTATTAAGGATTTAGAGGAATATTTCAATTTACAATTTCAGAATAAGTATTAATGACTCCTGCATTGTAATGTGTGCAGGGCTGCAACCACTATTTTCACTATTGATTAATCTGCCAATTATTTTCTTGATTAATCAATTAATCGTTTGTAGTACAAACCCAAAATTTAATTAAGACCAGGAAAACTCACATTTGAGAACCTAGAAGCAAATATTTCAACTTCAATTTCAAAACCAAACGAACCTTTCATCAAAATGTTTAATTAATCTTTAATTGATTAATCTTTCTTTGATCGATTAGCTGATTGTCGCAGCTCTAACTCATTAAATCTGCCAATCACGCTGGACGCTGTTGATATTACGTCATTATTTAGGCACGTTAATTGTCCTGGAGTCTGACGTCACTGAATTGCCACCTGACCGCGGTGACCCGGACCAGCGGGGCGCGAGGTGATGATGATGATGATGATGATGATGATGATACAATGTACAGCGCGCGCACACGCTCGTGTAACTGACTCGCTGCCGTTGCCGTAGTTACCAACATACCCGCCTGAAAGGGTATGTGCACGAGCGGCCCGTGGACAGGAAGGAAGGAAGGAAGGAAGGAGGCAGGGAGCAGGGTGCACCGAAGGGGGAAAGAAGCGAGAAAGCAAGGAGGGAGGAAAGGAAGGAGGTAGCGGAATTAGTCAGTGAGAGAGGGGAGGAGAGGAGAGGAGGAGGAGGAGGAGAGGAGGAGGAGAGGCGGCGGGTTGTTCTGCCGAGGTGGACGTGGCGGGTCGGCGGAGTTAAGCTACAAGTGACTGGCAGCGGACCCGAGGCGGACAGCCAGCCATGAACCGGACCACCCGCAGGTAACGTTATTACCCGCCTGCAGCTCGGTTTCCTGCCGTTTGACTGGCTGCTCCGCTTTCTGACAGATTATAACCGCGAGTGTCGGCGGCGGACACATTTCATAATTTGACACAGTTGGTTTCTTTTGTGTGGCGGCTGTCCGCCGCTCCCCGCTGCGGCCGGTCAGCGGGGTAAATGCGGAAAGTGTCCGGGACAGCGGAGGAGGCGAACCCACCGCTGCTGCCCCTCCGCCTGCCCGCTCCACTCTCACTTTCTCCCCCATGCTAACACCAGCTAGCCCCGCTAGTTAGCTTAGCTGGTAGCAAACGACGTTAGTGTGATAAACAAGATGGCCACTGGCTAGCTCTGCTAGCTAGCGAGACATGGCATCTTGCCCTGTCTTTGTATGCCACAAAAGCGGCTTTAAATGTGTTTTCCTTCTTTGTCATGCGGACTTTTCACTCCGAGCGCAAGAGTCGCCGAAACTAAAAGTTCCTGCGCATTAACGGGAAGATGTGTCGTTACCGTGAAGCGGACCGAGACATCCTGCGGGGAAACCACCGCCAGGTTCGTGCAGTCGGTGTGTTGGAAAGGCTACCTGCGTGTCTGTAGAGGCAGGTAATCACAGCAGAGCGGACACACGGGAAGCTGCAGCCTTCAGCTCTGCGGCTTCGGCCTCTTTTTGTGTTTGGTGAAGTTCCAGAACCGAAACCAGCCTGCCTGCTACCCCCCAACCCCCCAACCCCCCCGTGTGTGTTGGGGCTGTAAAGTTAGTTGGTGGCGTCGCACATGTGGGACAGAGAGTCTGAACTCCGCAGGAACACAGTTTGTCAGACAAAGTAAAAGAAGTCTGTTCTGATCACATGCTGATGGAGAGCAGCGCTGTTCAGTCAGCTGTCTGTCACACTGAGCAGCTGACGTTTCACACCTTTTACCTCCAACGTGATTGGCTGCTGTCACACCTTCACATCTATATTTGTTTCCAGGAACATAGATTTGATGTAAGGTGGTGATCTGTCTCTCTCTCTGTCTCTCTGTCTGTCTGTCTCTGTCTCTCTGTCTGTCTGTCTCTGTCTCTCTGTCTGTCTGTCTGTCTCTGTCTCTCTGTCTGTCTGTCTCTGTCTCTCTGTCTCTCTCTCTCTCTCTCTCTCTCTGTCTGTCTGTCTCTGTCTGTCTCTCTCTGTCTGTCTGTCTCTCTGTCTGTCTGTCTGTCTGTCTGTCTGTCTCTCTCTCCTCTGTCTCTCTCTCTCCTCTGTCTGTCTGTCTCTCTGTCTCTCTCTCCTCTGTCTGTCTGTCTGTCTG
>JAVQJF010063594.1:0-29278 GCA_036023855.1 Gadopsis marmoratus | reverse complement strand
CAGTCCCTCCCTTGGTCTCCGCCCCCAGACTGTCAAAAGTCTCCACATTCGAGCAGAATTCAGCTTCGCGAGCGTAAGTCACTCCGCGCGAGCGTGCTGCTTGGTTCTACACACGCGCGCGCGGCTCTCTGCTGCTCGCAGCTGCGAAAAAAAGCTCTCGGTTGTTGAATTTGTACGCGAGGACATATATTTTGCGCGCGGATGTTGATATCTGCTCGCGCGAAGTATTATAATTTGCTCGCGTGAATGTTTTATCGCGTGCGCGACTTTAGATATAAATCTATCCCCCCCCACACACACACACACACACACACACACACACACACACACACAGTACTGAGTCACTAACAGATAACATCGACTCGCTCAGGAGTTTTCCATGGTGTCACGTGACAGACGGCGTTCCCTAACGAGAGCCAGTGTTGCCCTCTTCCGGTATGAACGAGGAGCGTCCCCGGTATTTATTAACGCAGCGAAGGGGCCCTATGTGCGTCTCGTCCAGGTAACAAAGGTCCAGGTCGATCAAATCAGATTCCGTGCTAATTCTGTCACCCTGAGTGTTTGAGGTTAATGCCTCTCCTGCTGTTGGTCACTCACACGCACGTACGTCAGTAATTGCCATGGAAACAGGTTATTTAAGTGATGCAGACCCTGCTGACCGCTCACTTTGCAGTTGGACTTGGACACAGGTTGACCTCTTGTAAAAACCCCACACACCGTTGAGAGAGATATTTTTGGAGATTTGAAGCAGCAGCGCCCCAGAACGATTCTACTGGAAAGCGGATCTTTGTTGGAAAAACAAAAAAGAAAACCAGTGGATTACTGGATTCTTGTGGAAAGAGCAAGAAAATGGCCCTCAGCAGACCAGGCGACGAGGGTGACCTGCAGGTGCGCGACCCTGCAGGTAAGACGACCTTTACATTCATTTGGCCGATGCATCGTTTCATTGTCCTTAAAAGCTGCAATGCAGAAATCTGTAAATCAGCATCATGGATTTAAAGGTGGAAAGGTCACAGGCTGTTATTGTTAGGCCTGCTGGAGATGGCCCCACCGAGTTCATCAGGATTGTGGACGAAGGTGACGACGTTCTCCAGCTGTCTGACTATGAGGAGGAGTTTGAGGAATATGGCCGTCAAGTAATGGAGATGGAGATGGATGATGATGAGGATGAAGATGAAGACCCAGATGACGATGAGGAGTGGTCTGACTGGTCTAGAGAAGAATCTTTGTACAGCACACACACACACATGGATGGATGGATGGATGGATGGCACCATCACTTATTCAATATCTCAGAGTTAAGTAATCTTACTGTTATAGTGATATGTATTTTTCTGTATATTTTTCTGTATAAAGTGTAGGTGTAGGCTATAAAGGTAAGTTAACACTTAATGGCAACATTAACAAAAGTCTCTTGCAAGTCTTAATCTCATTCACTGGTTATTCAAAAACTGTTAAAGACTCCACAGCCAGGGTTTCCATGGTGACATAGAAGACGCGTTTCCTCCAAGACCAGATGAGAAGGATGGACGACTGCAGGACCAGCTGGAGAGCGGTGGTCCCTTTCTGTCAGTTGGCTAAGTAAGTAATCCACTACACGGGTTGCAGTAGTGACATAAAGTGGTGCTAAAAGTTAACTTTTTACAGATTGTATTTATTATAGGAGCCTTCTTGAATGTTATTCCATTGTTTATAATAGCGTTCCGTTATTGGAGGCCAAATTCAACATCAGAGCTACCAACAATGCAAAGGTTGTATAGATGTGTCCAAACGTATTCACTCCTTGTTTTCCTGCTTCACGGGGCAGGACTCCTCTGTGTTTTTGGCGTTCCTGGAGCAGAAGAGAGTGGACTCATCCAATCGACCATCCCAGGAGGACCCAGAACAACAGCAGACCACCGAGCCACTCTCAGACACCAAGCACTGTCTGAGGACGCCCGACCTGCTGACACCACCCTCTTCTTTACCCACCGCTCATGAGGAGCTCCCGGACCATCTTCTTCTTCTGTCCTGGAGGGTTCTGGAAGCTCCTCACACACAAACACAGGAAGTGATCATCACCTCTTTGCATCTGTGCTCAGACACCAAGAAAACAATCATTCTAAAAGCTTAAAATATTTACTTCATCACATTAATGTTAGTGTATACTGTACGTACAGTGTGTATGCTGTTCAATTATGTTTATATTATAAACAATATCATAATCTTTCATATATAATTCAGAAATCTGATACTGTCTGACATCTAATAAATAGTTTGTACTGATTTACATTTGAGTGAAAGACATTACTTTTACATGTGTAATTTTTAACTGTTCGCTTTGGAATACTTTTCTAAATGTACAGTATTATATTTAATACACATATTACATGTTGATAAAAAAAAAACCAACTTAAAACTTTGTCCATATCACACACACATATTTAAGGTAGTTGAGCCTGATAATAGGCACTGTTATATACTTTGTTGCCTACGCTCCCATTGTTTGACTAGTTTGGTTAATTCAATAAAATGATCACATCTGAACTGGCAGTGTTTTCTGTGTGATCATCTTCCCTCAGTGATGTTAACACAAATCTTCTTAAATACTGAATGACTTGCCAGTGTCTTGATATTTGTACAGGACTGTTTGAACAATCAGACCAGGGAAGTCTTTTATCTCCTGTCTCTACTGATATAATAATAATACACCAGGTCTCGTTTGCACTTTGGATTGAAACGGTCCTCAAAGTGCAGGCAGGTACTATTTTAGTTGTTAGAAACATACATATGGAGGCTCACTGAAGTGAAAAATACTTTTTCAGTGTTTCTGTTATCAGTAAACACAGTTGTGTTGTTTCCTCAGTCTATACAAACTGTAACACTCGTTTTGGGAAATAATGAATAGTCTGAGCTATTTATTTGTCTAAGTTGTTAAATGAAAGTCTTGATACCTATTTGCCTCCACTACGATGGCCCAAAGATCTGGAGCTAAATATGTGGTGTTGTTTGTGTTATATATACAGTAGCAAAAGCCAATAGAATATTTTCTCTGTAAACTCTCTGTGGAATGTGTCTTAAGTTAATTTCCATGTTCTAAAATAAGAACAGTTTTTATCTCGGTCTGATGTTTTAGGGTACCCAGTAGTTAAATAATAACTATGTATAAATTCTCCTTAAATTCCTCCCAAATCTCCAGATTATTGCTCAGTAGGTCATACATACCCTGTAATAATAAAATAGGTATCCAGTAGTTAAATAATACAAATTAAGTTCCCACATATCAAGTTGCCTGAAAACTTGAAAACTGACTTTGAGGATACTTACTGGTAAAATTATTATAAAAGTTGCATAATTTGAATGTACTATTTTTCAAATTTTTTTTTTTTTTACCAGTGAATAAGGTCTGTTGTGGTATTACAGTGGGAACACATCATTATTTTTACCCTTATTTCTATAGTTCATTTGCATTTATTTGCATATAGTGCATTTACAACTTTTTGTTTGTACTTCTGGCATACTTACCATGCAAATATGAGACGAGCACGAACGATAATAACAGGTAGCTTATCAGTTGATTGCTGGCCTAGCTTATATTGATAACATTTGATTGGAGTGATGTGAAAAATTAGCAATCAACTGTCAGTTACAGAATGTATCTATCTGACCATTAACCAATATTTATATATGCTGTTGTAAAGAATGTAGAGTGATTTCCTACAGTATTGTTTTTCATGGCAACAACATGTTAGGCAGCAGGAAAATATTTTTACCCTCCTTGGGGACAAAATGTTAATAACAGATTCATGCAAATCACATGCGACCACGAACGCATACTGTATTTCAAATGGCTCTTTCAGATATACGTCTGTGTGAACCAGTTTCTAAAATTAGGAGCAGCAATTGATGCACACATTGAAGGGCTCCAGGCATGGATGAAAACATCCCAACAAGAAAGTCTTGTTTTTGTGGCTCGCTGTTTCAGACGCCAACACAAGCTGCATTCAGCCTGACGGGAAGTCCAGGCACGCTGTACACTTGAGACTTGGGCATGAGTTGGACATAAAGGGTAAGCTCACCCAAATTACAAAAAAAAACCACATATTTCCACGAACCCCTACTGGTAGCCTTGTACATAGATTTGACTTAAGTTGTAACAGTGTCTCACTTTTTTAAAATACTGATGCTTTCTATATTTGCTTTAATCCACGCTAGCATCATGGCTGTAGGGATGGTAATGTTGGTCAGCAGGTCTGTCACCACTGAGTGTGGTGGTGGATGGGTTGCCATGACATTTTCTACAGACATTTATGGTCCACAGAGGAATCTTACTGACTTTTCCTCTTGCCATCAGCAGGTCAAAGCTTTCACATATCTTATGAAAAATCTTAATATCTACTCAGTGAATTAGACATTTATGGTTCTCAGACAATGAATCCTAATGACTGTGAGCTTGACTTTTCCTCTACTGCCACCATGAGGTTGACATTTGTGGCTTTGAGTGAAATGTCTCAACAACAACTGAATGGTGTGCCATGAAACTTGGTTCATGTATCCATATTCCCCTCAGGATGACATTTATATATATATACTTTTCATCTAGTGCCATCATTAGGTTAAAATTGTAATTAGTCCATTACTTTGGTTTGCGACCAAACACCTGCCAAATTACTGGCATTCCCATCAGCCTCATCTGTACTTTGTGTTTAATGCTAATTAGCAAATGTCAGCATGATAACACGCTAAACTAAGATGGTAAACATCGTAAACAGTACACCTGCTAAACAGCAGTTAGCATTGTCATTGTCATTGTCAGGATGTTAGTATGCTAGCGTTAGGATTTGGCTCAAAGCACCTAGATGGAATTTGATTTGTGAGCCTAAAAGCATTAAAAAATTCATTTAAAAACGAAACAACAATGTCTCTTTCTGGAAACAATGTCCTGGTTACTCTGGATAATCCGCAGACCTCATAACTGTCAACGACATTCAGTAGTCCCAGTGAAAACAGTTGACAGTGAGGTTTGTGGCTTATCCTTAAGGATGGATACATGAAACTCAGGCTGGCAGTTGGTCATTGAAAGAAATCTGATGCTTTGAACATGCTGCCCCCCTGCCGTCCTTTTATTTCTTTGCTGGGAGTTTTTTTGTGCTGTCTCTTATGATGAGGGTCCGGTGCTGCTACAGCAGAAGGATGCACCGCTGCTGCTTCTTTGAAGATGACTGAAGAGGATCTTGTCTTTGGAAACGTCAATTAAAGGGTTTGAAATCAGTCAGGTAAAGTGGGTCCCAAAGCGATGCCTGGGAGTGAATTGACAGCTTCACTGAGTCTAATAAGATATTGCAGTTGGCAGTTTTGATAGCTCTACCACAAACGAACACGCTTCGGGCAAAGAATTATTCATCTCAGTTTCTTCTCTCGTGGGCTTGCCACTCAATGGTATTCCTCACATTCCTGCATTTCTTAGCAAGCTGCGGCTCAGGGATGCTGTATTTCTCTTTTCTTCAGTCGGCATTCTTCCTCTGAAAGAGATAAAGGATCTGAAGTGGCCACCAACAGACTGTGGTTCCTTTACAGCATACATGGCTTACTGAAATAATGTGGAGGAGAAGAGATATATCTCGTTCTGATATTCTGACAGGGAATAAAAGATGCAGCAGAGGTACATTTTTAATTGCAATATTCATGCATGGAAATAAATATTCAGAATGTAGGGATTATATTCTAATACTGCTATTATATGATAGACAGCCCTTATAGTGTTTGCTTAGTGTTACAATAATAACAGTGATGATCATTTTTAATATTACTCTTTCCCCTCATGAGGAAATATTTCAGAATCAGAATACGCCTTATTGGTCAAGTAGACACATACCAGGAATTTCTCCCTGGTTTTCAGCAGCTATTGATTTTCACACAGTGCAGAGAACACATTTTCAAGAGCATACAAATACAGACATACAGCAAACATATACAGGCAGGAGTTGGGCAAAACGTATCTATATACAGGTCAGATTGTTAGTCTATACACTACAGGGTGATGCTAATGCAAGAGTGCATGGCAGTGCAACGAAACTGGATAATTAGCCACTGTATATAGAGGTGATTTATGTGCATATATTGGAGAACGTATACTGTCACACCCCAGCAATATGATACGCGGGCCTGCTTAGGCTTTACATAGTCATACAATTTGAGAAATCTTTCATATGAAAATAGTAATGACCCCAACTTTGGAGGGCAGCCCTAAATTGGGGACAGTTGGTCGATATGGTGCAAGTCACACTAAAAATGGATTCTTCAAGGTGGTCCACACTGGTCCTTTCACTGTGACCAAAATGTTGCTGAGGGACAAAAGACCTAGCCTGTACTGTGCACTTTCCCCTGAGTGCTTTTCAACACATGGAATATAAATACGTCTCTGTCAAGTTCGTGTTACTGCTAGAGTGGGAGTCTGACGCCCCTCTCCATCCCTTCTAGCTAGGCGTCTCTTCGCGCGCGTGCCTGTGCCTCTGCTGTGCCGTGTGCGCGCGCATTATAAAAACCCTTTGGTTCACGTGCGGAAAGAGACTCTAGAGGGGTGGGGTAGTAAGTGACTTGTGGGATGCGGCAAGAGAGGCAAGGGAGCGAGTGAGTGACTGGCGCACAGAGTGAAACAACAGCGAGAGGAGCGGGAAAGGAAGAGGAGTACGGCAATAAAATAGCCCCGCGTCACGATCGATTTAGCGCCTGGCACCGCGGTCTGCGCAGACAGATAGCGGAGGTTCCGCGGAGGAAGAAAAAGTTCAGATCCCACGAAGCAGCGCGTGGGAGTGGGAAGCAGGATCGTGACTGACTGAGGCAAGCTCCACTGTCTGTCTCGTCATGGCAGGTAATTCAGTCGAACCAGTAACGCACATAAACGCCACGAACAGGCCGGCGTTTGTAAACGTGCGACTCCGCTCCGACGAGCCCTTTGCCCCGAGGGTTTGCGAGATTTCGCTAAAGCAGCCCAGTTTAGTTCACGGTGGCTACACCTAGCTCGCTGGTGCTAACGTTAGCTAGCCAGCAAACTCGAGTGTCATCGCCCATCTGGCCTGTCTTTGCCGGCTAAAGCTAGCTAGCTAGCTAGCAGCTGCTAGCAAACCATAGCTGTTTACCATGGTCATCGGCCCGGGACCAGTCTCGCAAGCTAACGCTGCATACCTTGTTAGCCAAACAGCTATCCGCGACACTAAACCTACAACGCTAACGGGAACTTGTCGTAGTTGTACGTTAATGGCTGCTTCTCAGACTTGTGCACGGTACTTACAGACCACTCATTCGTGTTATGTGGTCCGCTGTTCGTGTTAAAACAAAAAGCAAATAAGCCAGAGGTAGAACTGGTGGCTTCCCCTCCAGTGCATACATTTCTCAAACATGCCATGACTAGCTTGACAAGCCAGGCTAGCTAACGTTAGCTCGAACTTTGACATTGCCCACATGCAGGCTAGTTAGTACCCAGGGCCTGCTGCAGACTGAACAAGCTGTCAAATGATATGTGCCATTTAAAAAAAAAATAGAAAAAGCAATACAACGTGTTGGTTTTGTATGTACTAATTGTGGAAAAAAATCCTCCTTCAAATAAGACCCAGGATTTGTTTAGCCTACCGTAGCATCTCGCATATCATTCATCTTGTGCAGTGGATGGAGAGTTATTGAAAATTATATGCGACTTTAGACCATTGTAGCAGATTGAGGTTGATGGATATTTATTTATAAAAAAAAACGGGTAACAACTAACCTGCATTTGGTCCACTTGGGCGTGGAAATGACACTGGTCTTGGGGGCAGAGGTATTGCACATCCTCCTCCTGTTGAAACTTGACTGATAAGATGACTTGAACATTAAAGCACGTGTTTGCTTTTGTGCATTTTCTTCTGCAACAAATGCAGGCAATCTATGAGAGTGCTACCATTTTGTCCTGATCAGTACCAACCCTGTTCTGGCTTCTTGTTTTAAGTCATGATTCATTTCAGAATACGTGTATGATGAAGCCACGGTGACTCATAAATGTCCTTCATAATTCTGCAGAGGTGTTCCACTACGCGTTGGACATTGTTATCGACAAATCAGACCAGTTTTCATTGTGTAATAACTGAGATGATCACGTGTGAAACTGCGGAATTCAAGTAGCTGTATTGTGCAATGAGCTATGTTGATGGAGAACCTGTTGAGGCGAGTGATGGAGGTCATTATCAAACACGACGACATGTTTTTTCTTGTTGATGTATTTTTAACATCTGGTCTGGTGTGAGAGCATCTCCTGCTGGTATAACAGTTGCCTTGGCTTAAAATAAAATAAATGTTTCAAGACTGTATTCACCTACTGTTACTATGATCTGGAGTTAAGTCAGTATTTAGGAACATGATTTGCAATAGCCTTTGTCTCAAGTGAGAACCACAGTACCAACTAAGGCTCAAATATGATTTTAGCGAAACATGAAACTGCTTCACACATAATGATTCGGTGGATACATTTAAACGTTAAAGATTTGATATCCAAGTAGCGTGTAATTCATAATTGTTTTTCAGGCATAATCTGTAGAACAGAATCTGGGATATCTGCATCTTGATTTTAATTTTAGCAAAGGGCTTTACACGGCCTTGTGACAATTTCATAGCAATGCTACTTTAGAAGTACTTGCATGTAATGTGCAAGGGAAGTCCAAACACACAATCGGTACACTGTTCTGACAGACGACATCACGTAGTTAATTACTGCTCAGACGCTCTGTTTCATTATCCGCTAAAATGTGGAACTTGGGCCATTGTAGTTGATCTGAAACACTTGTAGATCATAGTCGATATCCACCCCAATACAGTTCAAACTTGTTAAAATGTGCCAGAATGTTACTTTAATGTTGTTGTTTTTTTCTCTGCAGGACCTGGAGGTGACATGCAGTGGTGCTTCTCTCAGGTGAAAGGAGCCATCGATGACGACGTAGCTGAGGGTATGAGCTCTGCCATAAACCGGAGTATTTATAAACTTAAAGAACAGATGGGATAGTGGGAAAGATGTTATAGTTTATTGGATAATACATAACAGCTTGCAGTGAGTGAGCGGACAGCAGCCCAACGTCCTCATGTGTTCCATTTCCACTGGCTGGATATGGCACCATTTAGCCACGACGAGCCGTGATACATGTTTCAATCTACGTTCTAACCTTAACTGTGACTGGCTCAACATGCCCGCCATGTTAAACTTTCAAAAATTATGCAGAATCCATGTAGAGCTGCAATGATTAGTCAATTAATCCATCAAAAGAAAATTACTAAATATTTTGATAATTGTTGGTCTTTTTTTTTTTTTTTTTAGCAACAATATCAAACATTCGCTTGTTCCAACTTCTTAAATGTGAGGATTTGTCATATCTGACGGTAAATGAAGTCTTTGGCTTTTGGACTGTTGCTTGGACAAAATAAATGGTAAACTGACTTAACTTATGTAGTGCGTTTCAACCTTAATGGTTCCCAAAGTGCTATTATAGATTGGTCTCATTCATCCATTCACACACTGATGGCAACGTAGCTGCCATGCAAGGTGCTGGCCACCATCGAGAGCAGATTAGGGTTCAGTGTCTTGCCCAAGGACACTTTGGCATGTGGCCAGGAGGAGCTGGGGATCAAACCCTGGGATTAATGGACGACCCGCTCTATGTCCTGAGCCACAGCCGCAATTTGAAGATGTTACTTTGTCACAATTTTCCAGAGCCCAATCATCTTTCGCAATTTTGACATTTTATAGACGTAACGAGTAATCACAGAAAAATTGATTGGCAGATTAATCGATAATGAAAATAATTGTTAGTTTCAGCTCTACTCCCTCTCATACATTATGTTTTTACTTGCCTATTAACAGCCTGTTTTCAGAATCCATGGCTGTATTCGAGCTGTTAAGGTCGTGCTAATGCAAACCAAACACTTCCTGCTGTTGCTGCTTCACATTAAAAGCTTTCCACTGGGAAGACATTGAAGGGCTCTTATTGCTGAAGGAACAGCATCCTTATTTGTCACTGATGTTTAGTTACGGACAACGCATTAATTTTTAATCAAACGGCAAAATGGGGACTTTGTAATCACTTTGTTTGTTGTCAGCAGTTTAAAGTATTTATAAAGAAAAAGCCGCCACGGTGTGATGAGTAGACGAAGAGCTGCGTCGTGGACTCTGGTCTGGGTTGCTCATCATATGTCCCAACCATAGGGGAATTCTGTAACAGCCTTCAGAAGGCCGGATGTCTGGTAATGGGCAGAAGTTCAGAGATGCTGACTAATGTATGTATGAGTGTGAAGACTTATCAGACACGGCACAGTAGGTTATGCTCTTATAAGATCGGATATGTATCGCAGCCCTCTGTCTCAATGCAAGGTGAACAGTAGAATTAGCACAATGGATTAGACAATATAATGGAAACACTTGTCGCTAGAACACAATGCAATTAAACAGCACTTCAAAGTACTTCCTCCAAGATGACCATACAGATGATTCGACACCCCTAACACAGTTCAAAAAGAAATTGAACATTCAAGCCTTCATGAAGGGAGGACTTATTGCAGGACTGTTGTATTAGACTCTTAGTTTTAGCTAAGTGTACCTAATAAACTGGCAACTGAGTGCACTTCAAAACTTTCAACCTTTTTCAACTGGACGGGCCTCTGATGTTGATTTTTGAGACACAGTGCTATTTTAGGTCTTTCTGTCATTTTATGGCTGCTGGCTGCACCCCAAGAGGTTCAAAATCCCATTCCCCCCCAAATTGTCAGGTATTGTAGCTTTTTTATTTTGTGTTTTGAAGTTTCTGTCCCTAAATAATTGAAAGAAATTTCTATTGGATCACAGCACTCTGTGTGTAGCCTGTTGGATGTCCATGTAGCTGGAATGTAAAGAATGCATTACTCTAAGGCGGTAATGTTGTTCAGTTTCATGATGTTTCTGTAACACATTTCAGCCCTTTAACACATTCCTACAACGGAAGGACAGCGGGAAATTATCCTCGACCTACACTATTATTCTCACCGTTCCTTATTTATGCAGCCTCCATGTGTAGATGGGGACTTCCATTAGCCATTAATAGCTAAAGCATTTATGGCAATGTGTGTAGTTGCTTTGCTGTGGCTGTAGAGTTTTGTTTTTTTACACCTGAGATGGGTATTCCTCATTGTTTTATACATTTTCTAGGCTAAATCATCAAATTAATGGAATAAATTAAATGATAGCTGATGGAGAATAATTAGTTGCCACCCTAATAGAAGAGTAGTTATAAGTATGTCCTCAAGTAGCCTTGCTTCTAGTTCAAATGTATTACCCCCCTACTTTAGGCCTCAGGGAGTACAACGTAGACAAAGACCTCCCGCTACAACCTTTTGCGGCATTGTCTTTCTGCTCCATTGGGCAACAAAGGGTTAAGTGTGTGTGTGTGAGTTTTGGTTTATAATGCAACATGCTGCTGCTGTGGGCAAATGTGTAATGGTAGAGAAGGGGGAAAACTAGGTTACGGATCATTTTCCATCTGCTCTACATGCTCTGACATCCTTCTGCATCCCCGGCCTGCACTACATGCTCGCCTGTCTAATGCAGTCTGATTCCAGGACAGATAAATTCAGGGTTAGTTGGGATGAACGGAGTGAAGACGAGTCGTTTTATTTCTGTACACCAATTTTAAAATAACAGTATTGCAGATCCACGTTTAAATGTCTGTCATATATACAGCATGTTGTATATATATATTTTTTTTTTTTGCAGCGGACATCATATCCACAGTTGAGTTCAACCACACAGGGGAGCTGCTAGCCACAGGAGACAAGGGTGGGCGTGTAGTCATTTTCCAGCAGGAAATAGAGGTACAGCTGCAAGTTTGTCTTTTACTGAGTTTTATTCCCAAACACTGTCCATTTTCGAAGAAGGCCAATTACTTGAACCTTAAAAATCAATGATTTTATTCCGAATACTATTCTGCAAGCAACCAGTTTTAAATTTAACAAGTGATGTGCTTTTATATCCATGCCTGTTTAATTTCTTTGTAAAAGTAGCTGTCTCTCCTCTGTAACAAATGGCTATGTCTTTATTTTTGAAATGATCATCGCTGGCTCGTCGTTGCCTGACGTCTTCTATTTCCGTCTTGGCCTGATATTTCACCCGGCAGAATAAGAATCAGCCTCAGTTCCGGAGCGAATACAATGTTTACAGCACTTTCCAGAGCCATGAGCCTGAGTTTGACTACTTGAAAAGCTTGGAAATAGAAGAGAAGATAAACAAGATTCGCTGGCTTCCTCAGAAGAACGCTGCTCAGTTCCTGGTGTCAACTAACGGCAAGTTGGTCATTTTAATTGAGCACATATACCCAGATAACAGCAATCTGTGGTGACTTTAATTTTAAATGCATATAGGTGACATTAAAACCATTTTTAACAGAGAAACCCATATAACCCCTTTCACACTTCAGTTAAATGTGAACAAGAACTGTAATTAATATTTAAAAAAACATAATGTAGCAATTTCCTTCCTGGTAATTGGAATAGTTTATAAGTAATGTTTCTGTTGTCTACCCTGACAGCAGCTTATGGGCTGCTCAAACAGCTTAATAAAATCTGCGGCTGTAGACGAGCTACTTGAAGACCTTTTTTAAGTGATTTTTAATTTTAATTTGTATTAATGCCAAAGGCCACTAATACAATCTAAACTCTTAATTATCACTGAAGATTTAAAGTTGCAACCTAGCATAAAACAATAACTATTTAGGCAGCTGCTGAGTCAAGGATTTCACATCCTGAAGAAACCAGTCCCCCTTTTGTACAGCAACCTTTTTATTTGATCCCTCTGAAATGTAACCAAACTCTGTGCAGCATATCCAGGTAGTTTGACCCTTCCACTGTATGCTAAGAGTGTGCATTTTTCTTTATCAAAAGAGTTGGTGCTGTTGAAATTTTACTTTTATGTACATTTTTTTACAGATAAGACAATCAAGTTGTGGAAAATCAGCGAACGAGACAAGAGACCAGAGGGCTATAATCTCAAAGAGGAGGATGGACGCTACAAAGACCCCAACAATATCACGTCACTGCGGGTCAGTCCTTAAATCGAACACAACTTGAGGAATATTTAACGTGGTGGGGTTACCCCACAGGCCAGGGTTTCCCCACAGAACTGAAAATAATCTCTACACATTTATTTGAAACTTTAGACAGTGAGAGAGCTGTGCTGCCCTGTCAAGTAGGTTTGCTTCCTCAGGTAATGCAGACAGCTCAGATTACCTGCCCAGTGGCTATACTGCTGGTTGATGGAATGTATTCAAATGTATGAATTGCTGTGAATACACACACAGGTGTTTTCAGTTATTCTGGTTGATTGCACTTTTATTTTAGGTTCAATTCCCATAAAAGTATGCTGGAAGATCACCAAATTATATAATTAAAAGATTCCTATAGGTGTAGTTTTTCTTGCCCTAACAAGTGGGACAACACCAGCAGTGTCATCTTCCTGGAGTAGCTAAATGTTCGACAAGCATGCTTTACATGCTAACACATACGACATGTCTAATAATCAGCCAACATAACGGGCTACAGGTTTGCCTTCCTTTTCTGTTGCCAAAAGCAAATAATACTGTACCTTGCAATTTGCAGCTACTGCAGTTGCTGTTTGAGCCAATGTTTGGTCAGATTCCTGCACCTTCTGGGCGCATAGTTATCAAGGCCATCAGCCTAAAGGCTCACATTTTACACTTACATCATCGCATGTAAGACCCTCGTGGGTCTTCTTCACCATGGATTTAGCAGCTCTTTGCACAGACTCTGCACCCAGCAAGTGCAGCACAGACTGATTTAACATCTGTTATAATAATATAATAACTTTATTTGTATAGCACCTTTTTTAAAAACAGAGTTTACAAAGTGCTTTGACAGACAAAGCAAAAAAAACCCCATAATATACAGAAAATAGAAAACAGGAAAAAAGAGTAATAGAAATAAAAATAATTAACACTCATAAAAAACAATGGTAAAACAAAAACAATGAGGATGGTTACTCATTCTGCGAGCTTTATCTCCTCAGGCAGGTCATTCCAGAGTCGAGGGGCCATAATGGCAAAAGCTCGGTCACCTTTAGATTTAAGCCTGGACTCTGGAATAATCAGAAGGGTTATTGTCTCCCTTTATTGGCCTGTCTAGATCTGTTCGTCAGACTCTCATTAGATGGACAATGGAAAGAAGTGGCTGAAATTCATCATGTATAGAGATGCTGTTAGTCCTTCCTATGTCATCCAGCTAATTGGATACACAGAACACTGCATGATGCTGGCTACGTGCCCTGCTAATTAAAGTCGATGAAAAAATGTGCCACAAGGAGCTTTCAACACTTCAAAATTGATTCCTGCCTTTTGTTTATTATGTTTCAATTTACCGGTACGTCCTATTTGTTCTCGTTTCAGGTACCAGTTTTAATACCCATGGATCTCATGGTGGAAGCCAGTCCGCGGCGGGTGTTCGCCAATGCTCACACCTACCATATCAACTCTATCTCAGTCAACAGTGATAATGAAACGTACCTGTCTGCAGACGACCTCCGCATCAACCTCTGGCACCTCGAGATCACTGATCGCAGCTTCAGTATCCTTAAATTCATGTGGGCAGCCCCTAACCCTGCAGCATTCTGAACCATTTTGAATGCTAGCACACGGCAGGCCTGACAGCAACATGTTAATCATCAAGTCTGCATGTGGGTCTCTACATCAGCCGTGGACAGAAAAGGCCTAATTTTAGCTACGTTGTTGCGTACGTCAAAAGATTCTGATGGGCTGTTCTCTGTCAGGGAATCCCAGTTGCCATTGGTTGTCTTGTCCAACTTATAAATGGGCTGAAAAGGCTGTCATCCTTGATGCTTATTTTGTCTCCAGACACAAAGAATGTTCTATTCAGGGAACATTGTCACCCAGTTTGGCACTCGCTAAAGGAAATTGCTGTGCTTATCAGAGCATGATTTTAGGAAATCGTTTTGGGCTGCAAAAATACACTGCACACATTATCATGCATCCTTAAACCAGGCAAGTTGCCCTAATCACCCGAAGGGTTTATTCCTCTTAATCTGGTGCCCTTAAGATATTGTTGACATTAAACCGGCCAACATGGAGGAGCTAACAGAGGTGATCACTGCAGCCGAGTTCCATCCTCATCAGTGTAACACCTTCGTCTACAGCAGCAGCAAAGGAACTATCCGTCTGTGTGACATGAGGGCTTCAGCGCTGTGTGACAAGCACTCCAAATGTGAGTACCTGCTTTGGTCACTTTTAATCAATGTTTGTCTTCCTCGACAGGTGACTTAACTACTAGATTAAATAAGATAAGCCCCCGATTCTCGCAGAACTACAGAGAATAGGTGGGTTTCGCATTTACAATCAAGGATGTGCATGCAGCAGGGGTTGGGGAAAACTCATTGCTTCAATATCATGATTGTTTTATGTATGCACATTTTGTGTGAAACCAGTAAAAAACCTGACTAGTGAGTGGCACACTTGTACACTGCTAAAAAAAACAAACAAACAATTGGAACAATTTTTAAGCAGAGTATAGCATCAAGTCAATTAAACTTCTGGGATATTGATCTGGTCAGTTAAGTAGCAGAGGGGGTTGTTAATCAGTTTCAGCTGTTTTGGTGTTAATGAAATTAACAACCGATGCACTAGAGGGGCAACGATGAGACGACCCCCAAAACAGGAATGGTTTTACAGGTGGAGGCCACTGACATTCTTTCCCCTCCTCATCTTTTCTGACTGCTTTCACTAGTTTTGCATTTGGCTAGAGTCAGTGTCACTACTGGTAGCATGAGGCGACACCTGGACCCTACAGAGGTTGTACAGGCAGTCCAACTCCTCCAGGATGGCACATCAATACGTGCCATTGCCAGAAGGTTTGCTGTGTCTCCCAGCACAGTCTGAAGAGCATGTAACATCCTTCAGCATGAGTGGTTTGGTGGTGGGTCAGTGATGGTCTGGGAAAGCATCTCCATGGAGGGACGCACAGACCTCTACAGGCACGACAACAGCACCCTGACTGCCATTAGGTATCGGGATGAAATCCTTGGACCCATTGTCAGACCCTACGCTGGTGGAGTGGGTCCTGGGTTCCTCCTGGTGCACAAGAGTATGTGGCGAGAGTATGCAGGCAGTTCCTGGAAGATGAAGGAATGGATACCATTGACCCCCACGCTCACCTGACCTAAATACAACAGAACACCTTCACTTTGCTTTTCAGAGTGTCCTTGAATTCAGCCCTCTGAAGGTGTATAATTTCCATCCAACATTATGGCATCCTTTTGTTCCTAACACATTACCCAGTCCATATTAGTATAGATATCCAGCATGATTTTTTTTCAGATTGAGATCTGATGTGTTTTCAAAGTGCTCCTTTAATTTTTTTGAGCAGTACACACACACACGATAAGGGTATTTTATCCAAACACATAGCCACATATGTTATCATTAATTAGTGCATTACCTGTCCAAAAGACAAAACATGCTTGAATCCGTTTTCTTCTTTCATGTGTTTCCACAAGAAATCAGGCACACTGTTCACCCTGGACTTTGACGATTTCTGGTTCTGTCCCTCGCTGTCTGCTCTTTATTCCATTCAGTCGTTGCAAAGGTTGAAATTCATGCCAGCTACTAAACTGTATTATCGCTAATTACATCATGCTGTTGATTTCTGTGAGACTACAAAACATGAGAAAAATGTGTCACTCCCTGTTTGCAAAGTCCGGTTGTAACTTTATTGGCATTGTTAACCAATAGTCCAACCATTTTACCATGAAAAATGGGTCGGTCCTTTCATCTAACAAAACGCCACCATGCAGATAACATAAAACTGCAAAATGCAAACTATGTTTTAAGCTTCAAGATATAGACGTATAACTGCAGGTTGACGGCTAACTCAATACAGACGCTTTATGCGAACACGTCATGGAAGCATAGACAGACCATAGGTCGATGGATCAACCAACAGACGGACAAAGAAATTTGAACTTTAAAAAGCAGTAAAAAAAAAAAAATAATCACCAGGTTCATTCCAGATTTTATTCAGCTCTGGATCACTAACAAATGTGTTTTGCTGCACTCAACAAAGCCTGAACACTTATAACAAACTTCCTAGCATGAAAAACGTTATACAGTTGCTGCCAGGAAGCGGATCAAACATACCCAGGAGTTGCTGTGATCTTGTACTTGACTACAGACGAGTCTCCTTTCTCTCCACAGATGAGGGCTCTAACAGGTTTAGGGGTCATCGTTGGGCTGTTGAAACTCTCAGGAGTGCTTTCAGATGTTGGAATGTGGTCATCCTCTTTCTCATTTTCCTCTGGTGTTGACAAATACATGGTAAGAATTAGCATTTTATTTATTCACTGTTGAACTTATAAAATCAATTCAACCTGCATTCAATGACTTTTTTTGGGCCAACAGGCTGCACACAACACTGACATAAATGATTAACTCAAAGTGGTTATAAACAAACAGTGGCTTATTTACATGTCTAGCAGATACATTAAAATTCATTTGGAGTCGTGTTTCTGTCCACCTGACAAATGTCACTCTGCTTTTAGCTTTGTTTACAGGTATTTTCGCCACTCCATTACGCCATTTTTAAATATCCCATTGATTGCGACATAGACTCTAAACACTCCGCGCAAATCAACAAAGCTCGTCTCCCTTGTTGTAATAGAAACAGCCACATGTTGATAAGAAAGAACACGAAACATTCAATGTCAAAATTGTGTTCTCTTGTTTACTGTGTCGCGTTAGATGTGATGCCACGCTACTGGTGTGGTTGACGCTGCTATTACCCCACGCTTACATTTAAGTACCATCTGTGGTGTGAGGCGTAGATGTAGGGTTTAAGTACATGTAAGTACGGGTAAAGGGTACTTTGCTGAAAGTGTTTGGTGGAAACGCAGCTTGTGTCCGTCTGCCATTTGAGACCGGTAGTGAGCAGTTGGTTTTTAGAGCTTTTCACTGAGGAGAGCAGTGAGGGTGAAACAGAACAGTAAAGTTGCAGGCCATAAAACCAAAACAGTGAGTTATAATTCTGTGACTTAAAATGTTTTTGTTAAACCTGTTTTAGAGAGATTCAACTTTATGGTCATGTTTGGAGGCTGTAGTTTGCGGTGCTGAATTATACGGTATTATACTAAGAGGTGTTTCTTATATCTTATCTACACTAATAATATAAATGGGGCAACTGGGTGTGTTATCCCTAATCCTCAGGCAGAGATGGGAAGAGATTTCTTCTGCTGTTTTCTGCGCTGGAATAGTCTGCAGAAGGAAAACAATTGAGGAAGACTATCTTTGTAGACCATTCTAACACCTACAATTAGTTAATACTACGACTAAGCTTAATGGTATGAAACCACAGTGGTTACAAAAAAGGCAAGCAGGCCAACTACCTTGGATCCCATCCTTTTTCTTCAGAATCTCAAACACCACAGTTCGCAGCTCGTCCACCGGCTAGAATAAAATAGAAGGGCAGAAACGTAGCAGGAGCACAGAAAAAGAATTATTCATTTCAGACCACAACACAACGCAAACAATGAGTGTGTGGGGAATTTCAGGCAGTATTATTTACTGTGCTGTTGATTCTGATAAAATACCAACAAACTCAAGCTGTCAGGGAACCATGCAGTGAAGGATGTCTTTTTTGTTCAACTGAAATCTCATTTATTGAGACAGTGACTAACAAGGAAAACCTCTCACATCAAGATGTCAATGGAGACACCTCTGGCAAGGATTGCACCATGGGGCTGTGATTACACGATACTCAAACACGCAATAGACAAGTTGATACTACAGTTTATAACTTTATTAGTCATATGCGTGACAGCAATATTCTTACTTTCCAATGTATGATTCTGTATTGCTGTAGCAGCCATGTTTACCTGTGATATCTAGCATAATTAATAGACAGCAAAAGGTCAGCTGAGATAAGCTTATTCATTTTCACAGACTCTCAGGAGCACACTAAAACAAAAACCCAGTCAGTTTTCTGTCTTATATGTAATTTTGCATTTAGACATCATATCACGATATAGCAAATCTTCTGTATAATCAATTGAAAAACAGTTTAGAGATAAAATAAGCAGGTGCTAATCCACTGAATGAAATACTGGAGAAATAAAAAGGTACTTCATGCATTGATTGGAAAAAAATGTAAAGCCAACATTACCATACAGATGACTTGCAACATGTCAAACAATGGCCTAATACACCGAACATATCAAGGAATAGACCAACTGATACGAGACTTATGAGTCTGGTATATTTGAGAGTTTACAAAACCCGAAAGTGCCAATACCAAAATGCTGCGCCTGTGATAAGCCACTATGCAAATGTCATCTCATCATAAATACTGTCATATTGCCAAACCCTACAGAACATAGCACATTTTCTAGAATGAACTGAGAAACCGTTTCTAGATAAAAATAACCCAAATTATGTCTGCTTTTGGCTAATGAATTAAACGATGATTCACAGTATTTTAATCACCCACAACAGGCCCAATCAGCTGGAGTCCTCTAATTAAATGTTCCTTAAGGATACACACAATGCAAGAGAAAGAGGAAGTAGAAAAACGATAAAGAGAGGAAGAGGAAAGGATCGGGGTGAAGGAGGAAATTTTAAACATTATTTTAAATTTAGCTGTACAAGTTTTACTTTTCTTAACTGTTTCTTCTGTTTTCTTTTAAATATGCTATTTTTATGTTTGCCATTTCTTATATTCTTTAATCCTTTTTATTTGCTCTTAAATAATTTTCTGTTCAAGTTTTATTTTTCTTAACTGCATTTCTGTTCTTCTGTAAAGCACTTGGTGCATTTAATATCTGTGTTGTAAAGCACTTTGAACTGCATTTCTTCTATGAATGGTGCTATATAAATAAAGTTTATTATTATTATTATTATTATTAAAACACTGCATGTAAACATAACTTCTGTTTGTTTACAAGAAAACCCCAAAACACTCGTGTGAAATATTTCTCAAGTTGGAATATCATGGATGTCTTACCTCCAACACAACACCAACAGCCTCTTCAAACATGGGCAGGACATCCAGGTTGCCATCTTGCTCCATCAGGCGGGCCTGACAGATCCAGTATTTGGCAAACTTCTGGGACACCCCCGGCAGCCGTGAGAGAACCTCCTTCACCTGGTCTGGAGGGCAACCCTATGGGAGCGAGGCAGGCTCACATCAATCTCACACTGAAAGAAAGGGCATCAGTATGGTCCAACCAGTGTTTATCGTATGGCCGAACATCTGAAAGGACACCCTGCCTAAAAATGTTAAAATTTCTCCGATTACAATATCCAGTGGGGGCTTACATCAACTTAAACGGCCAGCAAAACAAATCCCTCCGTCCACAACATGTACCTCTCCAAGCAGTTTGATGCAGTCAGCCAGGGATCGGTCCACAGCAGAGATGAGGGATTGGGCCTCGTCTTCCCCCTTCATGGTAGCCCAGAAAGACTCGGTCACGGCCACAGTGCGCCTGACCTGAGGTTTCACTGGCATTGGGGGACGCTTGTAGAAAATGCCCTTGGCCTCCCGCCATTCCTGTAGTTTTCTCCTTGAGACCAAATAATAGAGCAGATCAAAAGTCAACTTCTGATTTGAGGTTTTTTTGTTTGTTTGTTTATTTTTTACATTATTGGACAGCCCAACAGAGAGTTATGGGAAACAAAGAGAGAGGAAGAAAAGTTCAGCAACTAATTACAAAGAGAAGGACTGAAGCCCAGACTGTCCCGTTTCCATATAAGCTGCATGGGGCAATGATGGTGTTGAACGCCGAACTAAAGTCTATGAAGTCTATTCTCACATAAGACTGATTTGTATACAGGTGGGCAGGGTGGAGATCGGAGGAGATTGCATCCTCTGTGGACCAGTTTGCTCAATAAGCAAACTGAAATAGGTCCAGGGAGGGAGGATGGATTTGACTTGCTGCATGGCTAGCCTGATGATGGTGGATGTGCAACAGGGCAATAGCCATTGAAGGAGGATAGAGATGGCTTCTTTGGCACAGGTATTATGGTGGTTTCTTTAAAGCATGTGGGAACAACAGCCTGGCTCAGGGAGGACTTATTTCAAAAGGAACAGACCAACAAAACATTGGACATTTTGATGGCACTTTAGACCTCAAAGTCTGACTATGCTTTTATCTTGTATCTGTCTTTTTGTCCTATTTAGCAAACAAAATAACATATAGGGGTGTCAGAGGAGATTTAAGTATTGTAAATAGACGGAATATTTTAGATATTGATGTGGATCATTAATAATTTTCAGTGCCACGTTTCTGAATTTCTGTGTCCTGATTCTTTAAGTTGCAGCTGTTTATTTCTGTCTGACACGCTGCTGGATCTCTGGTGTGTCTGTGTCCAGAGGATCCATAGACCAGACTAATGTGTGTGCATCTTTAAGCACCATCTTCAATCAAAAATTATCACTAGCTCAGATTGGGTCTGGGTACAAACAAATTCATTGGGACATCTCTAATAAGTACTTTCCCATACCGCTTCCCCATCTGATCTTCAGATTCTCCTATAGCTGCACAGGGATACCAGAGTGTTGCTACATGAAATTGGTAAAGCCATCCAACGGAGGTATGTTTGACAGCTAAACTGAATCTCTAAAGAAAATATATCCTGCATTTACAATCATGAGAAGACATCTGTTACAGCACCCTTTGGTGAAAACTGCGGGAGAAACCAGTCCCTGTCTACCCACGCAGATTTAACACAGTCAACCAGAGTGATGGCATTGGACCAAGGAAGCGGAAGCAGTCGCCTAGAGCTCTAATCAAATCATCTTCGAAACTTGGCATTGAATGCTCGGTCAGATTCCTTGTGTTGTTTTCTTATCTGTTAATTAGATATTTCTTGCTCAAAATCAGCAGACCATTCTCTTAGAAAACAGTGTTACTATATACCTCAAACATAAGAAAAAGTACTGTTTTGGTGTCTTTACCAAAACTCAGGTATCATATTGGCACCAACATAGTAAAAGTCAAACAATACCCAGCCTTATATACACCGTAAGCAAAATTAATCAGTAAAAAAATGCCCTAGAACAAAAACTAAGTTCTAATGATCACAGGCTCGAAATCATTCATTTGGATAACAGACATTTGTAGAACATCCCACGCCGTATCATTGACATATGATTAGGCTGAAAGCAAATAAATACAAATATTGAATTGTCACGCAGCCCTAAAGGCAATTTTCCTTGTGAGTCACATTCAGAACGACGTGAGGTTTTGAAGTTCTTCTGCAGCAAGCAAGTGCCAAAGTCATGAGTCAAACTCTAACCCTCAGTTAATCACAGTGGATGCTGGAAATGTAATGATTCAATAGTGCCACATTAGAGTTTCATGCTATACATTGTACGGTTCTACTTACATTCTTTCCTCCTGGGCAGCAGTCAGTTTCCCTCCCTCAGTCTTGGGAATGACCCTGACTGGGACCTTTGGTGCCTTTGTGTCCATGCCCTGGCCTGTACGGCTGATGGTCCTGGCAGCCTGTGGCACTGTCTGTGACATCACTGGAGCACCTGCTCTTATTATACCTGATTTTGGTGGAGGGGCATTTTTTAAACAGTGTCCCTTCTTGCTATCCGTCTCTTTACATGTATTGGATTTCCCCCCCAGCTCAGCCACACCAACTTGCATAAGCCCACTGATGGCTCTGGAACTGCACCTGCTCGCTGGCCCTGAGGATGTGGATGTTCGGGAGGCGACTTTGCAAGGTTGGCTCTGCTTTCTGGACCTGTCTGTGGGCTGACCACCTGATTTATTATTTGTTGTCATTCCTACTCTCTCCTCTGGCTTAATGGGGGCTGCTGTGCACTTGGAGGAGCTGTACGTTGATTTCAGTCCACTTGATGATTGACTCTTACGAGATGGCTGAGAATGTTTACCTAACAGAAGGTTAGACTTGTTCTCATCTTGAACTTGAACTTTGTTTCTTGCAGTCAAAGAAACAGTTGTTCTCTTATTAACAGGTTTGTTTAGGGATGTGGTAGGTAATGTTTTCCTCTGAGCAATGGCAGACCTATGGGAAATAGAGGCGGATGACACGGTGCTGGATAGGACAGTGGTGGTGATACCAGCTGCTGTAGCAGAGGTGTGTGTTAAGGTTTGACTTTGACTGTGTCTTGGCTGGGTTACTGCAGGAATGAGGCCCGTTTTTGTTTTGACAATGGGGCCAAGACTGATTCTGGCATCGACTGTCTTCACTGGACATGACCAGGCAGCATTTGAGCTTCTGCTGAACCTGCCGTTTGACTTTGTTACAGCTGTACGAGCTGCATTTGACAAGGCCCTGCCTGAAGGTTGCATTTCTGTGTTTGGCTGCTTTTTGAGGTGGCTGGCTGTATTCAGTTTGGATTTGGAGGACACAACGGTGTATGTTCTTGTGAGCACAGGGTTTTCATAAAGTTTTGAATGTGCTGGGCCACTGGCATCCCGCTGTCCAGTCAGGATGCTGCATTTTACATTGACTTTGTTAGCGACACCAAATGCTCTTCTGGCAGGGTGCTTTGTTGACTGAGCAGCCAGAGTTGGAACTTTTGTGCGTTCATATCTGATTCTGTCAGCTGGAGCCTTGTTCTCTTTTCCATGAGGAGCCTGTAAAAACAAAACCATAAATTGGTTCCAAACATCTGAATAAGAGCCCACATGTCACATCTTTCTTCTGTGATTAAAGAGTAGAGAAACAAAATGGCAATTTAGTTTGATTATCAGGCCAACTCAGCACCACACCAAGTTAGCGGTGGCATAATTATTTTAGGTTTGTTGCGCTCCATTGCTTGTGCAAATAAAGGTTTAGACACACCATACCTTTAGTGCATGCGTCATAGGATTCTTAACCTGACAGTCATCACGGAGGTACGGCCTGAGAAGCAAAGTCAATGATAAAATCAATAATCACATTTAAGCACATTGACGCACTGTTTGTAACTTGTCATGCAGACGTACTTAGGGTTGGGTAGTTTCAGCTTTCCTTTTGCTGCCAGGTATTCCATCAGCTTCTGCTTACGCAGCTCTGTGACAGAAAACCCATCAGAAAACATTCAGCACTGGTTTCCGATTACATTTGGCCTCATCACAAAGGCGTGGGACCTCCACTGAGACAGACCCTCATCCAGCCACACGGACACTACACAATACATTAACATATCGTCTCCACATCCAGTCATTTAGGCCTAAAGGCTTATTATCCAGTCACATCCTGTAGCTCTTAATAAATGTGTCATTTACAAATAACAAACGATACAAACAAATATACTAGTCACTTTAACTCTACGCTCTAGCAGACGATTCCACAGAAACATACTGCCATCTAGCTGTGGGTTGGTGATACATTTACACTCTAGTAGAAACTTTGGGAAAAGAACTGCACACTAGAGCCTAACTGATTGATACAGGCAATTTATCTGCAACAATTCTGATAACTGATTAATCATTTAAATAACTATTCAACCAAAAATACACCAGTTCCAGCTTCTGAAATGTGAAGATTTTCTGCTTTCCTTTGTCTAATCTGATCAAAACAAATAACTTACATATCTGACTACATATTTACTGACTGTTTACAGATTAATATAGAAAATGATTGGGGAGGGAGTGTTGCAGTCATATTGCATACGAGTACTTTCTCTGTTAACCCACTAAATCTAGCGCTGTATTTGTATTGGAAGCCTACTAACTAATATTTAATTATGTTAAATATTCAATTTGTTTTGGGTATCAATTCATATCCTGGCAGGGCATGTTTGCAACTATAATTAACCACTCGTACCTTCACAACACGCGCAATCCAACATACGAAACACCCCCCACTACCACAGTCATATATTTTATGAAGATAGGGAACTGGATGAGAAACGTGTGGACATTTATTGTTTGCAGTGCACACACAGTGTTTTTGTCATCACTGAGTTGTGACGCTTATACACGAAGCAACGTTATTAATACTAATAATCATTAGTAATAATCATCCCAAATTTCAACAGGCCTAATGTAAAGCCTCTTCGCGGCGGTCCACCTAACGCAAACATACCGCAATCAAACGCTAATTTATTAAGCTACACATAGAAGCGTTGCCTCACTGTTACCTACACGTACTGTTCGCTGGCTAGCTAGCTAGCGTTAGCGGTTTAGCTAACCCACCACGGTAGCTAACTAACGTATCTAGCATTCAAACAACAAAGCTAACAAACCTTTTCTGGAAAGTATCGGTACGGTCTCTCCTTCTTCCATATTTATTACAACACAATTTGGTATCTCGACTTTACCCAGGTTAGTTGTAAAAATGTACCAGTACTAGCTCTATTAGCGACCGAGCTCGCACATCCGGTTTTGAAATTGCCGGGCGAGAGCGACGCGCACGGCGCATCCTCTTCTCTGATTGGACGATTTGAAAGTACGGAACGGAAACCAGCACGCATGCGCAGACTACGTACAGGCTTTCTGGACGCCTGCTGGTAAAGTATTACCTATGTAACTTGTTTTCCCTGTACAGTGGTGGACTGCACTCAGAAATTTGTACATTTTGAGAATATATTAAAATCTCATTCTGCCAAGTAAGCAATGGTAGTGTGCAATATTTCTCTCCGAAATGTGATGGAGTAGGCGTGTGTTGCATCAAATTGAAAACAGTCAAGTATTATAAAATGCATAGGCCTACATCATACAGTATTTTACATGTCTACCAATTGTCATACTATACAAACTATATTGCACATTCCAAAATATTGCTGCATTTAATCTAATAACCCCTCCCTCCCTGTCTCTGACACAAACCTGGGGCCAATTATTAAAGTTGGAATATTGGTTGGTTTTTGGGTCTCTGGGCAGCTACCTAAGCTGCCGTCTGCGATCATCTGTGTGCAACAGAAATAATAAGAGCACCACGGCTCGTTTTTTCCTGTTTGAGTTGTGTCATTTAAAGAGTGAGGATATAAAACACAAATCCGAATAAGTTATAAGGCTTTATTAAAAATTCACTGCACATCACAATTGTTAGTAAGCAGATTTCCAAATAAATATATACATTAAAATAGTGCATAAATAGATAAATAAATAGATAAAAGCATTAACACTGTCACCAGACAGTACAATGCTGCCACCTTGTGGTTAAATACACTAAGCATTTGACTTTCTGTACTTGGTACATACAGTAAATAGACTCCTGTAAAACTTACAGCGCTCTTTCTAGCAGACAGTGTTAGTGCTTTTAGACGTGTCTTCTTTGCTGATTTTTCTGAATGAAAATAGCTGAAGTGCAGTATATTTTACACTGTGTTCCACACCCATATTTTCTTCTTTAGGGTCAACTTGACCCCCAGATCGGTGTCCTTGGCAGGTTTTAACTCTGACGCTGGATGTTGAAGGTTCTGTGGCGTTTGGCGCTCTCCAGGCACATTTCTACTGGCTTGTTGTCTTCCTCAGCCGTGCTGATGTACCAGTTGCGGAAGGCAACAGACACGAGGGTGCTGACGTTCACCCCGGTGTCCTGTTTGTAGAAGAGAAATCGCACCAGGTCGCTGTCTGAGCTGATCCTCGACAGAATTTCTTTGTCCTCCACAGCCTGAGGTGTGAAAAGATACATGTCAGAAGGTTTGATTGTCACACTTGACAAATTTACTAGGTCATATCAAAAGTAACTGAATCTATAAATGTGCATTGTCTCTTTCAGATGACAACAAGTTAGACGACCAGGTAGCTCTAATCAGTTGCCTTTGGCTTTGAGACGTTTACCCTTTAACGGTACTACAAAATGTGTAATCGTTATGTGAGATTTGTGCAATTCATGAGTTTTACCTCCAGATGCAGGATTGCTTTGTCACCATCCTTGTGGCAAGACAGGTAGAGGTTTGTGTCCTTGATGCTGAGGGCCACGGTTCTGGCCTCAGCAATGGGCGTAGGGTGCACGTAGGTCGACATGTTCAGGTGAACTAAGGAGAGAACAGAGGATACAGGTTCGTTTTAATGAAAGTGGAAAGACTATGTCAGCCTCTGTGATCATACAGATGCTACTTTTTACTAAAGGCCTACTAAACAGGACTAAGACAAGATCAAACAGCTTTGACTTGGAAATTATTATGATAAATGCATTTGAAGTTAAAATTTGTATCCAACATCATTAAATCAGGAGTTACACCGCTACAGAGATGAAGTACATTTACTCAGGTACTGTACTTAAGTACAAATTTAGAATACCTGTACTTTTCATTTAGTTGTTTTTTCATTTTTTGCAACTTTATCCTTCAATTCCACTACACTAAAAAAGGAAAGATTGTACTTTTTACTCCACTCCCTTTAAATGACAGCTATACTTACTAGTTCTTTTAACCATTAAGATTCTACATAAAAAAAAACATAATACGTTTATAAAATACAGCACTTTGTTAAAAATGAAACCAGTTCTTCTCAGGCTTTTGACTTGTGACCTCAGACCAGGCGTAAACTGAGCTATTATGTTACAGTATATGTTACTGGGTATTGTCCATAATTCAAAGGATGCGGTACTGGAGGAAACGCTGAATGTTGGGGACATTTTAGGTGTATAAACGGTTATATATCAACATTAAACGGCTTCAGTTAAAATATCAAGATCAACAGTTGCCAGATGAACTAAAACAAACCTGTCTTCCCTAAATTCAAATATCTACCATGACCCAGAGAATGGTTTCCTAGCCAACCGATCTAACTTTCACATGCAGTTACCTTTGCGGTTGTCAGCGCCTCCCTGCAGCATCACTGCGTGGAGCTCCATGCTGTTTTGGACCATCACTAAGCTCCTCTTCTTGTTGTCAGTCACGCTGCACTGGAGCTCACCCGTCCTGCTGAACTCAACTGGTGGAACTGATTTGCGCTCCAACACGATTGTCTCTGGTGGGGCGAAAAAGAGGCACACCTGATTAGTTATGTCGTTTTTATGATTTGTACCTTGTTTCATCGGGAAGCAGCATGAATCGCAACAACAGCCATAGATCTTTCCTGCACAAGTGAACCTTGAAAGCCAACATCTTCATTGCAGATATACAGTATAGTATGGTCATTTTAGTTTATGGAGCAGTAAAAGTCATGCAGACCGCCCTTCAAACAAGCTATAAATACAGTTACACAAGCCGGTTACAAACAGGAAAGTGGGAGATATGACAGTCAAACACCCGTCACGCCCGCACAGAACTGAGCAGAGCTCTTATCAGGCCTAATAGCTTTTTAGGAACTCTAAAGTGTGGGTAACAGAGACGACAGTGCAGCAAGCACTTTAGTGTTCAAATAAAGTCTGGGCTGCGTGATTACCTTCCACCATGACATCCAGAATGGAGTCGAGCAGGTTTTCATCACTGAACTCGCTGCTCAGCGACTCTGACCTGATGCCCTTCAACCTCTCCATGGCGATGATGAGGTTGACCACGCGCCTCATTGTCAGTGGATGTTGGGTAATCTCCAAGTCCAGGCCCGTGGGCATCTTGGGGCTCCACATCCCGATCATGTTGCATTTCATCTCGGATTCCATCTCTTCTTGAATACAGAAAGATCTGCGGGGAGACAGAAAGCAATTTCCAATGTCACTGAATCACAAAAGCTTGAGGGAAATTCAGCTGGATTCTCAGGTTTATTTCTACAATTTTAGCTAGCTTTTGTACATTTTAAATTTGATATATTTCACTTATAAATATTATTATATAGCTTTTTACTCTCCGTTGAACAGTAATGTTGAATGAGATGGCAATTAGAAAACACAATAATCAAGAAAAGCTGTTTTTTTAAAAAAAGATATTGTACAGAAACTTTCAGTTTATAATGACACAGCAGGCAGCAAAAGTATGGTAAAAAAAAAAAGCCAATTTACCTGTCAGGGGCAGTAGTAGAGTGTCTGTGTGTTTGGTTAAGATCCCAGCAGTTGTTCTGTCAGTGTTGCTGTCCTGCAGGCTTCTTATACTCATCTCACCACATGAGGAAATGTTCACTCACAGACGGGAAGTGGGAGGTCTGGAGTGCTGCGTGCACTCCTCTGCTATGATGAAATACTGTACTTACACACTGCTGCCGTACACAAGGCCCAGGTATAGTATGAGATTGAGACACACACACACTAGGGGATGCACATTGATGGCAGTGTTATATATAGTGTATGAAATACTCTATGACAATGGAGGGGGGGGGGGGGGGGTGGAATTCAAGGTGGGGGGTAACAAGAAAATATATTAAAAAAAACATGTGCCCCGGGGCCATCCTACGAAAACA